>JZKD02S2155609.1:0-15268 GCA_000966675.3 Picea glauca
ATGGATCATGACAAAACGCATCCACTTACCTTCTTACCTTGTAAGTTCATTTGATTAATAATGCGCCGACCACAACTGACGGCCACTCTCGTCCCGATCGGTGAACGATTTTCTCGCCGAATAATCTGTTAACGTAACTGCACGTTAATGAATGCGAAGTCGGAGGAAACGAAGAGACGTCGGCGCGCCTCCCTGCCAGTGGCCGCCCTCCCTCCACAAATGGGCTCACGCCGCCTCCTCACTGCCTGGGTGTCAGTCTAAACCCGGCTGCGGTCACGTAGCTTTTGAGAGTTGTCTCGTTTAGCAGGAAAGTAAAGGTTAGGTAAAATTTCGTTTTTATCTACTTTATTTTTACTTTATTTTTAGACTATTTTTTTTTTAGTAAAATTTGAAATGAACTAAAATTTTATGACAAAATTATAGTTTACAATAGAATGTTAAAAAAATTCTATTAGAACTGTAAAAAAATACCAATTAAAATAAATTTCCATTAGCGGAGACTCATTTACCAATTAAAAAAACAATTCCCAGAATATTGAGTTTTTAGCGGAGAGGCGTGCCCGCCTTGATTTGTGAAAGGGCGGCTGCTTGAAGCTGGAAGAAAGTGGTATCATAATCAGACTTCGCGCCCGAGGCTTTTTCCATCCCTCGAAATTGCCGGCCGTGGCGCCGTACCCTGCCATTCCGTCTGAGTCTCGCCGGCCTAAATGCCATGAATTACTGATTTTATAACGTAGTCGTTTTACCTGATGTAGTTGTGTTTTTTTTTTTTTTTTTCTTTCTTTTCATGTTTTGTTAAAAATTCAGTTAGAAATTTAGAAAAGTAGTTGGAATTACAGATTTAATGGTGGAGATTGCATATAACAGGTATTATGGAGCTTTTGAGTACTTTGAATCAATTTATGTATTTAAAAACATGATTTGAGCATTAAAATTGAGATTTAGTCAACAATCGAATTGCTGGATTCCGATGAAAATCACCCAGAAAAAAAGTGAAAAATGTAGAATGTTTAAACTATGCCGTTTCATCCCTTACCCCTATACCTGTAGACGATTTTCCTCTGGAGATGTGTCTAGATCTTTTTATTTTATCCTTGTTTTGTTTGTTTAAAAGAACATCAAACTGTAATCTAAATATTAGACTTTTTGAATTTTTTACAAATCTGTTTTCTGATTAGTTTTGTTTAAAAACCTGTTAGAAATTCAAAAGAATGGATAGAATTACATATTTTAATTGTTGAAATTGCATAATCCGGATAAGCTAAGGTTTTTCAAAGTGCTAAATCAATTAATACATTCAGAACTGCATTTTAAACAATGAAAAATTGAGATTTCACTAACAATTAAATTATCAGATTTCTATAATAATTACTAGGAAAAATCATAAAAATCTAATTTAAAATGCCTTTAATCTATTTTTAAGCTGCTAGTGGATCACTATATGAGTCTAATCCGTGATTACTAAAAATAAAGTGGTATGTATATTGATTGTACATCAAATGCCTAAGTTCAGAGGGAGTGTTTTTAAAACAACAGAATTATATTAAATTTTAATTTCGTTCTTAAAATTAAGCAAAGATTTGAACCTGTGATTTTTTAAGAGGAAACACGTCTTTTTAACCATTAGATCTAAACAGAAACAAATTAGGCATTATTAAGGTTTAACTTAATTTTAAGTAAATTTAAATGGTTAAAATTCTATTCAAAATTTTGAATTCATTGTAATTCTTGAGACATTTGATTAGGAAGAAAAAAATATCATGGTAAAAATTTCAAAACTAAACAGCCTGTTTTAACAACTCCGTTACCAAGTTTCATAGTTTTAAAGAACAATATTGACTGTCATCAATAATTTTTAACTGTATTTCATTGACAAATTCTCCGTGCCTGTATTTGCCTGTCAAATTCCATACATAATAGGAATAATGGGGGTGATATGATGGTCATTATCCCAAGCTGATGCTTAGCTTCTAAAGAGGTGTTTATTATTAACTTTACTTTAACCACAAGTTTATTATAATTTGTTATTTAGTTTACTCTTTTTCATTTTATTAAAAAAAATATTAATATGTAATATTTAATTGTATTATAAATCTATTTATTTTTAAGTCTTATTTTTATCTATTTAGCAACAACTTTGATTAAATTTTTTGATGATGGATTAATTAATAACCTAACATAATATATTAGATGTAATTATATCTCATTGATTCAAGTAACATACACAATATATTGTTCAAAGAGCTTTGATCCATTAGTGAGGAACGAGGAATTTATCACCATTGGAAAAGGTTCAATCCCTTGAGGGTTATTATGGTACTTTGAGGTTCAATCCCTTGAGGGTTATTATGGTACTTTGAGGTTCAATCCACAACATTGAAGAAGAAATAACTTTTGTATGGCGACCACTTCCTCATCAAGAAGTTCATGGGATCTTGGTCAAATCTCAAATCCTTGGAGACTTAGGTTCAATGTTAGTAGGTCTCCCATATTAAAGGAGTCCAAATTTTGTTTTCATCATAAGGGTTTCTTTGGAAAAAAAAATTCAATTCAAAGATGATGCTCACTAGATTTTTTGCAGTGGCTTGTGATTAATAGGATCCAATGAGTTGTATCTTAATGTGTGGTTCCTAGATTTAAACTTAGAGAAAGAAGCATCATCTTCTCTCTCAGTATGGGTAAGATTACCAGACCTGGACTTCTTAACCTCTAGGATACATAAACCCTAGGGGCAATACGGAACAAGCTTGGGAAATTTGTAGTCATCATTGAGCCAAAATATGCACTATTCACTTGTGCTTGAATATGTGTAGAATTCAAACTAGAAGAAGGTGTTCCTAAAGCAATAGAGATTCAAATTGAACATTGGACTTATGTAGCAATTGGATTATGAGTGGCATCCTTTCAAGTGTAATCAATGCGATGAATATGGGCACTTCAACAAGAATGACCCAATGAAATATACCCCATCAATGCCAAAGAAAGATCATGGGTTTCAAACTATGTCCATGAAGTAGAACGAGAAAATAGGGTAAAGTATCCCAAACTAGATTTGAAGAAAAGGCATGGCCCAATTAGAAATGCAAAGGTGCAAAACCTCACCCACCCCCTTCCATATAGAGATGAAACCCAACTTGCTACATGTTGGCCCTTGACCAAGCTTTGGAGATCCTTGGTTAGGTTTGACCTATTTTGGGACTTCGACAGGCTGTCGAAGGTGGAGCGCAAGTCGAAGCGGAGATCGCAGGATCTTGACCCCTTATTTAGGGCTTTTAGGGTTTTGGGCTTATGTAACGGGTATGGGATGTCAACCCATGGGTTTACCCATGTTTGGGCCCATTTTGTAATGTATAAATAGATATCTAGGCGATGTAGGAAGAGGCCAATGTGCTAAGTGCAAATAGTTGTGAATGTTTTGTGCATGCTATGTATTAAGAACTTGCAGGGCTAAGTGCAAGTGGATGTAAGAGGATTGTGTAGGGCTTTGTGTTGTATCCTAACTCAGGGAGGGAGGATCTAGCGGAGTGCACTTAGTTATCTTGTCCTATGCGGAGTGGGTTCTGAGGCTTTGTGCATGTAAGGAGATTGACATAAGATAATAAAGAAGATGAAGAGTTGGTGGACGTAGCCCAGGCTGGGGGTGAACCACATATATCCTGTGTTATGGTTTTTTTGTGCATTATGTTGTATGTTAGTGATGTGATTTATGCTTAGTGTTGATATCTTTATGTATGATGCATCTGATCTAATAGCTTAGTGCTTGGTAAGATGAATGAATATTAGATCTAATCTATCTCTCCATGCTAAGTGCTTAAATGTGTTAGATCTTGTTGAATATTGCGTTGCTCTGTAATTAGGGTTTGGATCTGTGATGTGAATAAGGGTTAATTACTGACGAATGTTAACTACTAAGTGCTTTGTTAGAGTATTGTAATCATAGATATCTGTCTTAGCTAAGGTTGCAGACATTGGAGTCCTACAACCACCCCTACCTCTACCTCGGGTGAGACTTCATCTGCTTTGTAGGTGTTGCCAAAAGGACTGGTAGTTAGGGTTGTGTTGGTGCGTTGACAAAGCATTGAACCCCAGGTCTTCCCCTGTGCCAACAAATGGTTCCATTGTCGGGACCTGAAACTGTGATTGTTGGGAACTGTGGAAAAGAAAGAAATCTCTTTGCGTAGATCTGTTGCTTTAAGTGCGCAATATTCTACTTGACTACGAAGCTCTGTGCTAAGAAAGGAATCAGATCTGAAGAAAATAGGTAAGATCTAAAATCTTTGTGCTCTGATAAAGGTAAAGTGAATTTTTTTTATTAAAGAGGTAAGATTTGGAAGCTTTGTGCTCTGAGAAAGGTAAGATAAGTGGAAATTTTTGTTTTGAAAGTATGAATCTAGGTATGTTTGATAAAAAAATTCATAGTCTAAAAACTAGGGTATAGATAGAAGAAAGAAGGTTTGATATGAGTAGATCTGATAGAGATAATGAAAGATATGTTATTCCTATGCATAGAAATAATGTTTGGACTAACAAATGGATGCAGGATCCTAGGAATAATTTTCTGCAGGTTAGCTACCATGATCCTAGTGCGTAGTGCAATAAAGGTTGGGGATCATGTAAGAGAAAGAGAGGATTAAATCTTTGTTACAGTTTCAGAAGACCGGGACACCTTGCTAAGGCATGCCTTGGTAGAAGACCTAGTTTTCTTTGTTGTAAAGCTATGGACCATGAAGTTCTGGATTTTCCTAGAATGATTGCTAAAGTTGAAAGAATGAATATGAGACAAGAAAACCCTGAGGAAGACCAATAAACTGAGACCATGGAAGAACCTCAGAAAGAATCAGAGACTGTATTACTACAAATGAAAGAAACCCTTAATGACCATAGAGATATCAACTTATCAGAGATAATCAAAGAAAAAGAGTGCATAGAAACAAGGATAGGAGACTTCGACATAGACTGTGTTCTGGATGAGGAAACATAAGTGAATATCATGACAGAAAGAACCTGAGAAATTTTGGGAAAGCCTGTTATGATTCCTTCATTTGGAGGAATAGGATTATTTAGAGGAAAGTTGATAACCCTATGTTGAATACTTACCCAAACCTCTATGAGTACTCATGGAACTTCGACAGAGGAAGAATTTGAGGTTGTTAAATTTGTTGAGAACACACCCCATTTGTTATACTACTAGGAAAAACCTGGATTGAGAAAGATCAGACCCGAAGAAAAGAAGAGGAAGCTCTAGAATAGAAAAAGAAAGAACTAAGAGACTTTATGGCTAAGAGAATAGCACACTTACTGGAAGAATAAGAAAACCATTCAAAGCTACCGAGGACCAGAAATTTGGATGTCGAAGTTGAAAGAACACAAGAAGATTTGAAACATCTATCTGTACAGGAGAGTATAGCACCTACCCCGGACAGAGAAGAAGTATTGCCCTTGAACCTTAGGAAACATCACCAACAACGCGAAGTTACTATGCCAAGAGGAGATAAGAATCAGAATGGAAAGAGGAATACTGAAACACAGATCATAGGGAAGAAGGCTACAAATCTCAGCAAGAAAAAAACAAAGTTGGAGAAATTACATGAAGTTCCAGAGAAGACTTCGTAGAAGGAAGGTCTCCAGAATTTGAACCTCGTTGGAATATCAGACCAGCTCAGATTGGCACTTCTCCATGGCGGAGAGATATGACCGTTGGAAGCATTATAACCATTAGATTGACGTTCCCGAATGGTTAGAACATCAGTTATGATCAAAAATATCGCCATCAGACCATTGGAACCACATCGTAATTGATAGAACTACATTAATGAAGGCTTCTTGTCTGTTGGAGGGATTTGTTACATCGTTTTCTACTTACTCCATCGAATGTTGCGCCGAGAACACTTTCGAGAATTGTATCTGACCCAACAAGAGAAATATGTTGTGCTTACTGAGACTTCGCTACCTGTTCTATTGCATTGAGCATTTGTTCATCAGCCCGAGTTATCCGATCCCAAGCATGCATGTCGGACGAACTTAGCACCACATAAAATTCTTTCGAAGAAGTTTTAATCGAACTTATGGCTGAGAAGGTGATGTCCATCAGAATTCAAGATTTATTGACAAGAGGAGTGCAAGCCTCCTCGTTGACTGCTCGCAGATCCAGACCATCCCGAGATACAGCCGAGAAAAGAACCAAACATCGAGATGACTTGGAAAACATGAAGTTAATCCCATCCATCCTGCCCGACTACATCCCGCCTCTGGTTGGCACGGTGAATCGTGACAGTGACCCCAGGGACTTCGACTACACCTTGGTCACTATGTACCTCCCGAAGGGGATATGCACAGGCAAGCCTCATCCGGATAAGATCATGACACTCAAGATCAATGACTTCAACCTAGGGGATCTCAAGAACTTCAGCATGCTTGCCCCTCACAGGTATTTGACTAGGATGAAGGGGAATAAGTCGAGGATAATCCCCCAACCATGGACCATGGACCTCGCGCAGTCCACTATTCTGAACATGATGAAAATACCCCATTTTGGAAGGCACCAGGAGGTTAATGCGTGTGTTAAGTTCCTGCTGTCAAGCTTCCATGGTGGTTATCTATGGCTAGACAGACGCATCACCATCGACCCAACGTTGATCCATCGGATCACTGGATTGAGCATGCAGGGACCAGACCTACAAGACTTTTACCCAGGGAAGGATGCAGACTGCACCCTGGCACAGAAGATTAAAGATACATACGATGATGTGGAGAAGGGGAAGCGAGGCTACAAGGTAGCCTCCATCCAGAATGGCACAGTGTGCCTCTCTTTCCAGATGATTGTTGGTAAGCTAGTCCGGAAGAACAGACCCACGCAGGTCACAGGGTTTGTTGTTGACCTCGCAGGGAAATGCGTGGAAGGGATACATATGAACTGGGCAAAGTACTTAGTGAACCAGTTAGACCAAGATAGTCGCGAAGCTCAGGATCAAGGCTATGAGTTCTATTTTAGTTGGTTGTTGATCCTCATCACATTCATAGCTTGGGATATGCCAGAAGGTGAGACCTTCCCTGAAATAGAGCCATCTGAACCATTAGCCGCGAAGTTCACTTCGCTCTAGTATTCGAGCGATATGGGAAAACAATGGCAGTCAAACGTAGTGTTCCACACCTACTACCTACAGTTCAAGAGGGCTATTGAGGTTATCCCTCGTATGACGCCAAACACCCTGCACAGGTTCAGGCCATTTGTGAATTTCCACGCAGACAGACATTTTACCTATATCACTACGCATGGAGATGAACACAAAGAAGTAATACAGAGTTACTACAAACTCATAGAGGAAGACCTAGAAGAAATAACTAAGGAATGGTCTACAAAGCTCCTTATCCCTGTTGACCCCGCAGAACTATCTGATCCCGAGCTAATCGAAAGCCCGGTGGTCACTCGTGAAGGGCATGATACACTTGGAACTAGCAAAAGGAAGAAGACAGAAGAGGTCCAACAACTAAGCAATGCATCAGAAGAAACTACTTCAAAATCACCTAGAGGAGGAGGTGATGATGAAGTAGATAAAGAAGAGAACAATGGAAAAGAAGATCAGCAGAAGCAAGGTGAAGTAACACCACCACAGAATCACCCTTATATCACAGAGCCATCTAACAAAAGAAAGGTTTCCCCCACGAAACCCACATTGCATAAGAAGTCAAAAGCTAGTAAGACCAACCTGCAGAATGTGCTCATGCTCGATGACTTCGAATTCATCATCGCAATTGTATCAGACACCTTGGAAGATCTTTTACAGATAAATAAAGATAAGCAAGAGACCATGTGTGAAAGAATTGAAGCAGAACTGTGAGGGGTACAAAAGGCCCTTCACTCCAGCCTCACAGTGTCCACTGCACCCCCGCCATAAGAATAAACAGAGTTGGGATATGACCCTAACCAACTCCGCAGACTAGCTAATGCGACCGAAGCTCGCCTTCATCATGCATAGGAAGAAACAGAATAGGCCATAGTGGCCCTAAAGCAAGCACAATAGGAAGTGATAGAGCAACGCCGAGTTGCACAGCAGGAAAAGGATGACCTCTAAACAAAGTTCGAAGAGGTGAAAGCACAGATCCAACATGAGAAAGAAAAGATGCTCGCGGAGCAGGTTGGAGTAAAAGAAGCAGTCAACAGAGCACTTCGCTCTGTGATGGGCTTAGAGAAAAAGGAGGAATACCCAGTGGAGCATCAAGTAGTGTAGCTTGATGAAGCCATCCAACAACTTCAACAGAGAATAACAGATATAAAGCTACAAACAATACCAAGTACTCCGCAGGACGTGCGAGACCAAAGAGAATCCACTGCTCGGAGCGCAGTTGAGAGGATCAGAGCATTAGCTTTGGAATGTAAACAACTTAGCAGTAGAAGTGTTGAGACTTATGAGCGACTTACTGAAGACCCAGAACTAAAGACATTGGAGTCACAACTCCAAGTGGAAAAGAAACAAGAGGCGACAGTACAGGCACAGTTGAAGATCCTGCCAGTAGTTGAAAGAATGAAAATATCCCACGAACAACGCACTGCTCAGCAACAAGTCCACACCATACAGAGAAAAGTCGTGGAAGTGACTCAGAGGCTCCAACTAGTCCAATACGAAGCTTACCAATTGTTTGAGGAGATTGAAGGCCGAGGAGTAGAGCTGGAACAAGTAGTCACCTCAGTAGAACAATGCTTAGAGGGACCTGTGAATGAGGTAGTTAATCAAGATTTCATTGAGCAGGAGGCCTTGGCGAAGCAGCAGGTCGAAGCATCTCGAGCCAAACTCGAGGCATTTGAGGCAGAATTACCTAGAGAAGAGTGACTTAGGACGAGTCACAGGTGAATGTTGGGGGCTTGTTGGCACTTGACCAAGTTTTGGAGATCCTTGGTCAGGTTTGACCTATTTTGGGACTTCGACAAGCTATCGAAGGTGGAGCGCAAGTCGAAGCGGAGATAGTGGGATCTCGACCCCTTGTTTAGGGATTTTAGGGTTTTGGGCTTATGTAATGGGTATGGGATTTTGTCCCATGGGTTTACCCATGTTTGGGCCCATTTTGTAATGTATAAATAGATATCTAGGCGATGTAGGAAGAGGCCAATGTGTTAAGTGTGAATAGTTGTGAATTCTTTGTGCATGCTATGTGTTAAGAACTTGCGGGGCTAAGTGCAAGTGGATGTAAGAGGCTTGTGTAGGGATTTGTGCTATAACTTAACTCAGGGAGGGAGGATCTGGTGGAGTGCGCGTAGATATCTTGTCCTATGCAGGGTGGATTCCGAGGCTTTGTGCATGTAAGGATATTGACAGAAGATAATAAGAAGATGAAGAGTTGGTGGACGTAGCCCCAAGCTGGGGGTGAACCATGTATATCCTGTGTTATGGTTTCTTTGTGCATTATGTTGTATGTTAGTGATGTGATTTATGCTTAGTGTTGATATCTTTATGTATGATGCATCTGATCTAATAGCTTGGTTCTTGATAAGATGAATAAATGTTAGATCTGATCTATCTGTCAATGCTAAGTGCTTAAATGTGTTAGATCTTATTGAATATTACGCTGCTCTATAATTAGGGTTTGGATATGCGATGTGAATAAGGGTTAGTTACTAACGAATGTTAACTACTAAGTGCTTTGTTAGAGTATTGTAATCACAGATCTATGTCCCAGCTAAGGTTGCAGACACTGTAGTCCTGCAACCACCCCTGTCTCTACCTCAGGTGAGACTTTATCTGCTTCACAGGTGTTGCCGAAAGGGCCGGTAGTTAGGGCTTTGTTGGTGCATTGTCGAAGCATTGAACCCCGGGTCTGCCCCTATGCCAACACTACAAAACTACTAATGAACTCAACAAGAAAAGAAGCAACTCAACAATTTCTTTGTCCTAAGGACATCCCACTAATTGTAGAAGAAAATGATGTGGGGAAAGAACAACTCGATATCTCAATTGGAAGAGGTCTGAGTACTCTATCAATCTATTTAGGGTCTGCCACAAGTAAAACAATAAAAGGAGCGAATTGAAATTTGCACACGAGGCTTGGGAGGGAAACCTTAGGAGAACTAGATCAAAGCACTGACACAAAAGACACTGAGAAACCCCTAGAAAGAGTTAAGTAGAGGTGAATCTATGAAGAAAAATGATCTCCTTTAAGTTTATAGACTACCTAGTAGGAACCCCTCTGAATCCAAAAGTAATAAATAGTAGAAGGACCACCGACCCCATAACCAACCCCCCATGCCCCATATTCCTCTCATGGTTTTGCAATCAATTTGTAAGGGTATACTCTAGCCATGAACATAAATAAAGATTCATTATAAGTAATTCAAAAACTTATCTCAACCATATCCCATTTGGGGATGGGAAGAAAAGGACCACAAAAGTAAGTCCTTTTTGTTTTGTGAGGATAGTTGTCTGAGTATGGCCACGAATTTTTTTCTAGCAATATAAAACAATAGTTACTTTGAAGAAACACACACACCTATATTAAATGGAGTTGAAAAAAAGTAAGGAGGGGAGTTAAAACTTTCACTCGGGAGTTTTGGTGATTCTCCTTTTTTTATCTATTTCTTCTTTTTTCTCTAGTTGTGTCTTGTTTGTGTGAATGGTTGCATGTTTTTGTTTTAGCATGCAATGTAACATGGTATTAAAGCTAAGTTGGGTTGTTACTATAGAAATGATTTTAGATTTTAAGTTGTTGTTGAGAAGAAACTTTGTTTTCTAAGAACAAGTGAGAAAAGTGGCCAACATAATGAATATCTTTTATGTTTGGAGATGGCATTGGAAGGTATTTGATGTAATTAGTGGAAATGACCCAAATCCAAGTCCTCTTAGTCGTAACAAGGATGAATTTCAAGAGTTATGATGGACACCATTAATGAAAAGACCACCAAAACTATTATAAAACAAATATATAGAGAGAAACAATTCAATAAATCATATATTTTTACTCAAAGATTTACTTTCCCAGTTAGTTGTTACTAGTGCTAACATTAAGGTCTTATAATCTTGACAAATCTTAATTTTATTGAAGTCATGTTGCCACTATCATTTATACTTTGAAGGAAATCCCACTAAACAAAGAAAAACTGAAGTTTTTAATGGATGATCATGCATTATTAGAAGAAGAAACTCAGAGAGTTTGTGTCAACACTACCATTGATGGGGAAGTTTCTTTCTATGAAAAGAGAAAGGGAAAACAAAAGGTTTTCCAAAAAAACAAAATTGCAAGATGAAAACAAAAAATGAGCACATAAGAAACAAAATGAAGAAAGTCCTCAAGTAATCCAAGGCCAAACTGGGCTAACAACATTGTCAAAAGAAGCCACAAAAATATCAAAATAAGAAAAATATAAGGTGTAGTGATCTGGATTGGATCATTATATAATTTTTCATCTATATTGATAATTTTTGGGTGGAAAAGTTAGAGAAATTGGCTTGCAATGCCCATTTTAACAACAAGTCCCAGTTTCGATATTTGGGGTCTAGAACCTTCCAGAGCCATTTTGAAGCATCAAACAACATTTTGGGGGGTCAAAACCTTGCAAGTGTATCTTATATCCCCTTGACATTGTTCAACAAGTTGAGACCTTTCCAATTGTGAAAATATCACCTCAATTGAACCTCATATAAGGAAGTTATGTCTCTTGTAAGTTGACCTACTTTGTTGACCACCATTGTATGCCACATCGGTCTCCATTAGTCACATATGTAGGGCTAGTCATGTGGGACTTTCAATAATATTATAGAAGGTCCAAAAACCTAACTAACTAAAGGTTTAGGATGTAAAACCCTAACCCTAGATGACTATCATGCTATGTTAAATATCGGGCTGCTAGGAGGAGAAAGGTTTCCATTCTTTAGCATTATACGTTTTCCATAGTTGAGTAGATCATATAGGAGTGGTATTTTGAGAGCATAACAAAGGAGTATGTAGGAGATTTCATAGTATCCATTCAGGCCACATTGTCGAAGGAAACTCCATAGTGAGTGGCCCCCTTTCTTTGTACTCACATTTCATCATCGAAGAAAAGAGAGAAGAGCATATGCCTCACCTTCTAGTTGGGTTTTCAACCATATCGTGTTTCCCATGATACATATTGTGTTCAATGATGTGGATGGTATGTTTATCTTCTTGTTATGTCATTTCAATTATTTCATAAATTCAAGCACTAAGATAACTTAATAATTAATCTAGGGTCTAAGAAAATAATTTGCATAATCTAAGATTTTGGAATATTACAATATTTGTTGTCACAAACTATTTCAATAGAATATCCACGATAATTTACAGATCATGTAGTTATTACCATATGCTATGGCACACTCAAAGAGATTGAAAGTGGAATGTTGCACTCTTATATTACTATCTCTAGAAATTGACAAGGTCAAATTCTTAATGTTGAGATGAAGAATTGCGATGATTCAAACTAAGATTGTTTTGCTATAGAATATGAAGCAATGCAATGCATAAAAAGAAAGGAAAAATTGCTCAAGATATATTGGCCTCTACTAATGAACATTATCCATATAAAATATAAAATCTACCGTAAAATATGGGATGTAAGAGAGTTGCAAGTCCCTCTTACTAATGAAGAGAATGATAAGATGTAAGGAGTGTTACATGTGCCAAATTTAGCAAGAGATGTAATATATATAGTAAAAATAACACATTTAGGCTTGAAGGTTGAATTTAATTAGAAAGATTGCAGTTTGAAGAACCAAGCAAATGCTCTACAAAAGGAAATTTATATATATTGAAGTTTATATATATTGAGGTTAAATTCAGAGGTTACATTATGCAATGTAGAAAATAGTTTGAGATTGTGGCATCAAAGGTTTGGCTGTGCGAATGCCAAAAGTTTAGTATTATAAATGGAAAGAAAAATCATGGTAGATGGCACGAGTTTGATGAATGGTTTTGAATTTGTAGTGTTTAAATATTATGCAATTAGAATGTGTTAATGCCCTTTTTTTAAGTTTTTTTTGTGAAGGAACACAAATTTCATAGTTTTGGAACGAATTGCACAACAAAATGGGTGTGCATGGTATGGAGTATGTAGCCCATATAGATTAGCTTGTATACCCAAGATGCACTTGTGGCAACAATGTTTGTATAAAAAATATAATGATTAACAACTAGTAGGTCTAATTTAGGACTTCTAGAAGATTTATTTAGGTCTAGCTTTGTAAAGCTATAAACATACATTTATTAGTCCCTGCCTTTAGGTAGCAGGGACTATTGTAAATGATTTTTCATTTTTCATTAGTCTCACACACAAATCAAGAAATTTAATCCAAATTTTTAGCCTCCTATTTCATTGAACACTTTTTCTAGACCTATCAAACATGTACAACATGTTTTTAGGCCAATGGGAAAATATGCGGTCTTATTTGGCCTCATATCGAGGCAAGAGATGAGGCAAGTAGTTTAAACTTAGGAAACATGGATATGTATTTAGAGTATAGATCGCAATATGGATTAATGCTAAGTTTCAAGTTAGAATTAGTTCTAAACATTAAATGTTTAGAAATGCATGGTCCATTTTTGGATGCATAGTCCATAACCGATATTTTTGTTCACTTTCTCTTGAAATACCACCTACACCTTATGCAAACAACTTCTCTATCATTTCCAAGGACTCCCTCTTTGCTCCACCCTATGTTAAATTGTTGGCCTTCCCTATCTATATCTAGCCCAGTTTCTTCCAAGAATATATGGCTTGCACAGTTTCAACAAGAATCACTCTCACCAAGATGTCATGGAAGTGTGTACTTGACTTCTATAGTGGATACTTGACTTCTACTAGATAGAAGGTTAATAAGTTACGAAGATGTCATGGAAGTGTGTACTTGACTTTTATAGGTGGGTACTTGACTTCTACTAGATAGAAGGTTAATAAGTTACTAACGTATCTTCTTCCACTTTAGAGATTGGGTCCAGGATTAGCCTTGTTCCAATTGCAGAAACTGCAAGGATGGAGATCTCAAAATACGAACACTCCAACAATTAAACTTGAGGGGAATAGATTACAAGAGGAAAAAAACTTCTTGAAATCTCATTTTCTAGCGTGCTGTGATTGAAATTCAAGATTTTACAAAATAAAAAGTTTATACGTTTCATTGTAAAATGATTTGTTTTCAATCATTCATAAAATTTTGTATATTGGACACATCCTTTCGTTTGATGTGATGAAGCATTGCAACTATCCAAAAGGTTAGGCCTTAGATTCTTGACGACTCGCCTCTCCGACACCCTACCTCTCCACTTTTCAACACCTAATAATTGCATCCTATTTAGCGTATCTTGGTACTAACATTACAGTCAATTGATCTCTTTTGAAATGTTGTGTGCTCCAAACCTGCGGTTGTGTGTTATATTGCATTCTTTCTACCCTAGCATAAAACAATTTTTATAAACAAAACACTCTCGAATACAAGATACATTCAATTAAATTGTAAATAAAATACGGTCAAAAACAAGAATCCAATGGTAGCAAATTTAGGAAATAACATGGCCATACACATCCCTGGGCTTGAGAGAGTTTGATAAAGATAAGTTTATATTAACAGTGAATTTGGCTTCTATGTGCACAACCCATGATCCTCTTGGCATGCCTTCCACGACACATATATGTGGCATGGTTTAATGTGGTTTTTGTTTCCTTAACCTAGCACTATAGCATATAACATATCCACTGCATGCAAAGTACGTGGCTTATACATCACATACAAGCAAAGTAGTGATGTTTTCTGGTAGTGGTCCTCTATCCATGCCTCCCTCAGATCCTATACTTTTGAAATCATAAATCAAAGTACTCATATCATACTTTTTCAATAAAATAATATGTTTGTGTTAATCGATCTACCTATATTTCTCACTAACACTAGTTCAGTTCCCATCTCTTAATACGTGATTTGTTGATTTGCCTAGGATAGAATCTAAGAGAAAATGGGAGACTTCAATTTCCCCACCTTTTATTGATTCATAAGTGACTCAACGAGAGTTGTTAGTTGTAGATAGAGCAAGATAGGACAAGTGGAAGTCTAATTTCGTCCGAAGAGAGGCCCTCTTATTAGCATGATATACTTGTGTTTTGACAAAGCATAAGTTCTATGTTGAGACTCGAGAGATTGAATTCATGTCAGTGTAAGGATTGGAGTGTCAAACAAGACACACCATTATCTATTTCTACTTGTTTGGATTCTCACATACAATTAACATGATATAACTCCATCTTCTCAATTTGAAATTACTTATCTAACTAAAT
>JZKD02S2155609.1:22896-43581 GCA_000966675.3 Picea glauca
TTGAGAATCTTGATATTTATGAGTTTAATAAATTTTGGGACATTGTGCATCTGGGAATGATAAATGTATTCTCTTTCTTGTAGAATAGATTTCATTGAAATGAAAAGATTGCATCTTCATCTCTTTGCATAACTTTCGAGTCAGTCAAAACACCATATTGTCCACACCATCTTCCTTTTGAGTAAAAACAACCTTAAAAATAAAGTTCTTATAAAAATTGATTAGACATTTCTATATTTTCTGGTAGCAAACCTACATTAGATTAGTTGTAGGGCTTTGGAATAGGTGTGAAAGATAAGTTTCCAAAGATTCAAACAAACATAGTATCTTGTGATAGGGAGAGTTCAAATCCAATTGCTATATTTTGTCCTGGGAAGCCCTTCTCACACAAGGGTCAATCACGAGGTCGCATTAAGACTGACAAAGTTACTTACCCTTCTTTGTTGGTCTTGGTGTAGAGATTGTGCATATTATGGGGGTCGTTTGAAGGTATACCCACAATGATGAGTGGAAACCTCTCAAGTTGATTTCGGGCTAGATAACATGCCCTTGCGCATGGATCAGACTGTCGACTGTTTCCCTAGGCATCACTATTGTATTTGGTAATCTTAGTGGCCTATCTCGTTAGGGTCTTTACAGGAGGTGACTGTGGAGGGGCAATTCTTCACAGTACCTGGAATCGATGTTGGCCAAACTCACTCAGGCTCCTTGGAGGATATACCCACGATTATGTGTGGGATCTTGCACTAGGTTGTAAGTCCGTTAAGCAGGTCGTTAACGTAAATTTTCCACCTGCTCTATCTCATCCCCTTCTTACTTTGTTCCTGCGATGTTGGATTTCATCACCAACTAGTGTGCTCATTGTGAGAAGGTTTTGTTTTCTTGCTTGCGTGCTAGATTTTTAGCGTGTGTTGTTTGTTTTCCCTAGTGGAATCTAGGTTGGTTTTTTGTTTTTAATGGCGTCAGTTCCCGGAATGACCAATGAAGGAACCCTTTTGCCAGGGGAACCTTTTCTTTTTCCTTCTTACAGAAACATTGGTCCTCCTTACATCGCTACTATGAGCCTTCTAGGTCTCACCATTGGATTACCGGTATGGTTGTTTTCCACTTAGGTAATCCCAAATGCAGCAAGTTCTTCAGTTGTAAGCACTTCCCCCCAAGAACATCAACCTCATGTTGATCCTTCACCATCTTCACCAGTAAGATCTTCTTCACCTTCTTCACTTGTAAGGTCTTCTTCCATTTCATCTTTTTCACCGAGTGAAAGCTCTAAATTTAGTAACTCGGTGGATAAGAAGAAGAAGAAACAAAAGAATAGGAAGAAGAAAAATAAACAAGGGTCCAAACTTCTGACTACTGCCAGACATGTTGGAAAGAAACCAGTTACTGTTAATCGTGTTGGGAGTGTTGATGATGCTAAGATCGTCCAAAAAATCTGTAAGCCCAAGTACCCTTGCAGGATTTGTAAGGGTATCCATCTTCTTAAGGATTGCCCTGGTCTATCCAAGGTTATATAAGTATGGTCTACATAACCTCGCCAACCCATGTCGTCAACTTCTGAACAACATGTTGATGACCTCCCGTCAACTAGTCAAGATACTGTTGGGAAGAAGAAAAGTAGAGACAAGTTCCCATGTATTTTATGTGGAGGGAGTCATCTAACTCACCTTTTCCCTCGTATGGATGAAGCCTAGAAATTACTGGAAGACATAATTGTTTCACAACCCCAACTTCTAGCTGCTTATCGCAAGATTACTCTCGACCCACCTGTAGTTGATGGAATGATCGATCTGGCCCCTTCATTGGTCAGTCTAGTTGATCATGTAGTCAATATGGTCACGTCCTTAGTTGAACCAGTTGAAAAAGTGGTTGATCCGATCCCATCCTTGATCAATCCCACTCTCCCGCCAGAGAGTGAAACTCAAGCGGTCGATCTGTTTCCACTTGTCGACCCCATTCTCCCCTTGGAGAATGAAACCCAAGTAGTCGATTTGACATCATTATCAGTCGATCCTACACTCTCACTAGAGAATAAACCCGATACTGCCCATGTTTTTCTCATTGATACATAATCTACCATGCCGGGGGGCATTCCTCTTTCTCCCGTGGAACCTCCTCCAAGTAATGAGGCCATCCTTTTTAATTGGGGTGTGCTAAATGGACCTCATCTTCCCTCTTACATTCCTTTCTATATTACAGTACAGGTTTGTAGTTGGTACGTTCCTCAGATGTTTATAGATGAAGGTGCGTCCGTTAGTATTTTTTCCTCTATTTCTTGGCAAGCTTTGGGTTTCCTCAGCTTGCATCGGTTACGTAGATCTGTTAGCTTTTAACAGAAGAACCAGTAAACCTTTAGGGACCCTTCCTCAGTTTCCTGTAACTTTGGGCGGGAAAACTTTCTTTATTGACATTATGGTATTCCAAGACCCCTTGGATTTCACTTTGCTCTTTGGGTGGGATTATGTTTATGCCATGAAAGCTATTGTGTCCACTCTTTTTCGTGTGATATCTTTCCCTCGCGATGGAAGAATTGTGACTATTGATCAACTTTCATTCATTGATCCTAACTGGATGACCTCCCTAAATGGTTCTTATATGCAGACAGTATCGCCCCTGCCACAAGTTAATTATGTGGCGTTTTCTCCCATGCCTTCAACTATTGATGAATATGATTCTCTCACTATAAGCTCAATCTTTTATGACTTGAATCTGGTAGTTGACATGGTGATCTCTTCGATAGGGCTATTAGAGCCTGATCTCCTTACCCCTATCGTGACCCTCAACATGTGTTCCTTCCAGAGTGTGCTTCTTCCATTGAGTGAAGATATCTTAGAATCCATGACCGAGTTTTGTCCCTTAACATGGTATCCTTCCAGAGCACTATCCTCTTGGAAGTCATGACCAAGAAGAGTCTTTGAGCATGGTTTTCTGATTTCAAGCTCGTTAAAAAATGAAATCATCATTGAGCATGGTTTTCTGATTTAAGGCTCGTTAAAAAATGAAACTAGCCTTGAGCATGGTTTTATGATTTCAATCTCATTAAAAAATGAAACCATCCTTGAGCATGGTTTTCTGATTTCAAGCTTATTAAAAAATGAAACTAGCCTTGAGCATGGTTTTTTTATTTCAAGCTCGTTAAAAAATGAAACTAGCTGAGGATAGTTTTCGCATCTATGTAGCAACCTCGTTAAAAAATTAAACAGAGCTTACGAGCATAGTTCCCATTTCTGTGTCAAGCTCGTTAAAAAATGAGACAGTGGTCTGGAGATTATACCTCAAGTCACAAGCATAGTTTTCCTCTCTGTGGAAAGCTCGTTAAAAAATGAAAAAGAAGCCATGAGCATAGTTTTGCTTCTCTGTGTCAAGCTCGTTAAAAAATGAAACAAAGGTCTAGGGATTGAACCTGAATTCTCGAGCATAGTTCTTATTCTTGTGTCAAGCTCATTTAAAAAATGAAACAGATTGTTCCCCCTCTCTGTTTGATTCAAGTCCTTCATCTAGTATTTGAAGCTTCATTTCATTCTGCTTTGCAGATGGATGAAATGAATCTTGGGGGGCATTTTCTTCCAGCCTCTAGACTTCATGCCGAAGTTAAACCGCTAGCTTCTTAAGATGGGGGCTAAGTACCAACCATCCCCGTGTTATGCGTTGGGAAGTTCAAGCATAGTTTTCTATGGTTCAAGCTTGTGTAAAAATGAAAGCACCTACCTCAAGCATAGTTTCCTCTGGTTTGAGCTTGTGTAAAAATGAAACCAGATCCAAGCATAGTTTTGTTTAGTTTTTAAGCTTGTGTAAAAATAAAATCTATCCCAAGCATAGTTATTTTTTTTTTTTAAGCTTGCATAAAAATGAAAACAATCCTGAGCTTAGTCTTTGTTCTTTCTCATGCTCGTAAATCAATGAGAATGTAACCGAGTATACTTTTATCAATTTTTCGGACTCGTAAAGGTTGTACGAAAAAGGAAACCCCCTGGAGTTCCCTTTAATATCTTTTCAGACTATCTAAACATGAAAATATTTCTGAGCGACCTTGTTCTTTTCATGCTCGTAAAAGTATTTGAAGAAAACATTTGATGGGAGATAGATTATCACTTTTTTGGTCTCATCAAATTAATTTACGAAAAAAGAACTGAGAGAGTTCTCTTTAAGTGTTTTTTAGACTCTTTAAACATGAAAAACCCCTGAGTTTTCTTTCTTTGGACTCGTAAAACAAACATTGAAAGGCCCGTATGGGACCGAACCACTCCTTCCTAGGGTTTGTTAAACATACTCCAAGGGACTCATCTGAAGGATGACCTTAAATCTACAAGCATATGTTATCCTCCTCAATCTTGTGTAAAAGTAAAGAGGTACTCGCAAGAAATGGTGGGGGGGAAATTGGGAAAGAAATGTATCTAAACCTGTATTCTATGGAAGAGTCTCCTTTGAACATGACACCCTTTCACTCGCTTTGTGTCTAGGTTGGAAAATTTGCTTGTCTCTTGATCATATTCCTTTATAAGATTACCCTTTGGTCTGTAATCCCCATTGTTGAGCCAGTATTTCCAAGACAATTGTCGTGTCGTCAATATGTTCAAAGAGGATTTCAACCCGAAAAGCCTTTTATTGCATCGACCATTTTTGCAGTCCTTAATCCTTCTATTGCATCGGCCATCCCTGAGTCAGTCCTAAGTCATTGGTTACTCTGATCTACTTCAAATCTTGTTACCCATTTTGTGTCATTGATGCGGGATACATTAAGGCCCTCCTGTGACGAGTCTTTTCCTATCGACTTCAACTCATTATCGGGGAATTAGACTTAGAAACTAATTGGTACCTTGGAACTGTCATGCCTCAATGGAAAGTTTCGTCGCTTTCGATAGTGGGTTTTCATTATTGACCCCTGATCGGGAGATTCCGCTGAGTGTTCGACTTCAGCTCATTAATTCACATTTGTTGGATTGTACTAGAGCACCTTGGGAGTCATTGACACTAATGGTGATTTCCCTCGCACTTGTAAACGATATCCATTAATGACCGGTAATCAAGTGGTTTCTACCATGTTCGACTTCAGCACATGTATTCACATGGTTAGATTCGTACTATAGAGTGGTGGAGATGAAGACCCTGGATCCTTTCTGATAGATTCAGGTTACGCTGGAGTATATTTAGTTGGTACTGTTGCATAGATCCACATTGTATGTCTCATGGCTATATTCAAATTTGAGTCTTTAAGACATAGATCCATAATGTAATTTTGGAGGCTATGTTCATATTTGAGTCACATTGACATGGATCCACAATGTATGTTTGGTGGCCATGACCTGTCTTACTTGACATGGATCTTTGCATTACAACATTTATGATTTGAGTCATTTGTATTCTAAGTATGGGAATTCCTACCTGAGTGATGATGTATTATTGTATTGTATTTCCTTGTTTGTTGACAGGTTTCTGACCGACGTGTTCCTTGTTCCCTACACACACTCGACAAAGTATTTTAGATATCACTCTGTTCTAACTTCATACTTTGGGGAGCTCTCTGTTACACATTATTTTCACCATCCCTATGACCGTTAATGATGTAAACCTATATGTTGTCTTTAGAGGGGTTAGTGGCCTGAATTTCTGAAGAAAGAAGGGAGAAGAACTTTTACTGAGAGAAGAATTTGTATTTTCCTTTGTAAAAACCCTATTAAGGAAGATTTTTGCAGGTTTCACTATACACAGGGTGTGGAAATGCCTGATTTCCACACCCTTCTCTATAGCTAGGTTACAGAGTTTCTGCAGGTTTCTCTATAGCTAGGGTACGGAAATTCTTGTATGTGGGGAAAATGAGCATTTTCTCAATGCTTCTAGAAGGAGAAGCTTCTATGGTGAGGTGGCCTCCGAATGGTTTGGATCTTACTCGCATTCATGATTTAGTGGGATCATCCTAACCTCCTCACCTTATCCTCTTCAGCTTATAAAAGGAGAGGAGTTATCATGGAGAAAGTTAGATTGTCTTGTTATTGAGTTTTGTAGCTTGGAGTTTTTGGAACTTGTATGTTTGCTTTGAGCTTTGCTTTGTCAAGATAGATTGTGAGTAGCTATCAGATCTACAATATCAAAATCCATGGATTGGAAGTGTGTGGGAAGCAAGGAACTGTTGGAAGGAACCTGACGACATCAAGGCATCTAGTTGTATCTTTCTTCCACATTCTTTAATACAGATATACTTTTCTTTCCTATATGAATGTTATTTGTTCATATTGTATGATTCCTTGATCACATACATAGTTTCATATCAAATCGGCTCTGTTATTCTTGTCTTCGTTGGCTTGTGTTTATTTGTAGATATTTCTCAATAAGCCTCGCGACGGAGCTTGGATTGCATTGACGAAGTTGGATCTTTGATATTTAAAAGGTATGTTCTAGATCTATTTATCATTTGATAATTTAAATATAAGGAAAGAGTAGTGTACTATCTTGTTTTGTTCTAGTTTCGTAGTGAAGCTAGGGGGATTGATTTGTGTTCGCACTTAACAATTAGCCCGATAATAGGGATTTAGAAGAATAAATATATATGGAACGACCTCTTGGATATGTCCATAATGACTCCAACCTTGTTTTTCAACTTAAGAAATCTCTTTATGGTCTTAAGAAAACTCCTTGAGCTTAGTATTCCAAAATGGACAAGTTTCTTCTTGACACTAGATTTTTTAGATGTCATTTTGACCCTAATATTTATACCAAGAAAGTAGGGATCCATCTCATAATACTTTTTATTTATGTTGATGGCCTTATCCTCACAGTAGTGACCCTAAAATGTTAACCCATGTGAAATACAACCTTAAAAAGAAATCTGAAATGACAGACTTAGGTTATTTGCATTTTTTCCTTGGCCTCCAATTATTGCAAACAAAGGAAGGAATATTTCTTTCCCAGTCTGAGTATGGTTGTGACCTTCCTAACTGATTCCACATGGAAAATTCTAAACCAACCCCTTCTCCCTTCCAGTCTATATCAAACTTGCTTCCACCTGTACTACTCCTAAAGTTGATGCTTCTTTCTACCGTTAATTAGTTGGTAGCCTCTTATATTTGACTCATACCCATCTTGATATTTCCTTTGTTGTTGGTATTGTTTCCCATTATACGCAAAACCCCCATGAAATCCATTGGAAAGTAGCTAATAGGATAGTTCGGTATGTTTGGGGTACAATTTAGTTCAGGATACATTAGAGTTCATGGGGGGGTTAGTTTCATTGATTCAGTTTGGGTCGGCGAACCTGATGATTGAAAGTATACTACAAGTTATGTTTTTAGCCTTAGTTTTGGACCTGTCACTTAGGATTGTAGGAAACAATAGGCTATTTCTCTTTATTCAGAAGAAGCAGAGTACTAAGCAACGGTTAATGCAAGTCAAGAATCCTTGTGGCTTCAAAAAATCCTTTCATAGTTTGGCTTCCAGCAGCAACATTCGACCAGCCTCTAATGTGACAATTAGAGTGCCATAAAGCTTACCAAAGCTCCAGTTCAACATCAATGCAACAAACACATTGATATAAACATGCAATTCATCAGAAAGATCATTCATGATCGAGTTATTGAAGTACTCTTTTTCCCTATAGAAGGTCAAGTAGCAGACATTTTCACAAAGTCTCTTAAAAAAGTGAAGTTTTCCAAACTTCGATCTATGTTAGGAGTTCAGGAAGTTGTCATTAATGGGGGATAGGCTCTAATTCCTACTCCCTTCTCCTATTGCGTCAACTTTTTAAATCCTCCAATCCTATCCCAAGTTGTTCTTAAGGGGGGATGTTAGGATATTTAGACACTTAGGAGTTAGTTAAGATAAAATTGGTCTAGTGTCATTAGGTTAAAGTGTGTTTCTTAGTGTGTTTCTTTAGTATGCATTTGTAATGTGATGGTCACAATATGTTCTTGATGTAGAGTGATATGATGGGTCATATTTTCCTCGATATTAATGACTACATCGATCCCTAGATTAACACCTGATTGGTCCATGATCTCTATTTAAAAAGAATGGAGGGTAATTTGTCGATGATCAATTGTGAGAAGCTCTCTTGTAAATCTCTCTGTGATATTTTTTCTTTTACATTAATAAATTATCTCATGTGGCCACGTCGGTTGGGGTCGTAGATGTTTCCCCATAGGGGTTTTACCACATAAAAACATCAGTGTGTTGATATTTGATCTGGTTGTGTGAATTTTTACTGAAAGTCTTATTCCTCTATTGGAATAATTGTGTTATCAAATAGGACCAAGATGATGAGAAGTGTAATTCCAAATACTTTTGTGCAATAAGGAATCTCTTTGCAATATAAAATACTTTTGTTAAAAAATGCATCTCTTTGCAATATAAGTATATTTATATTAAGCCAACATAGTTGTTTTATAATTTGGGTGGATAGATATGCGTGTGGTTATTTTTCACTGTTTGGCTGCTACGTGTAATATTGAAGCATGAATCTCATTATGTACGTTCAAGACAGGAACCATCGTAGGACCTGCACAAAAATACACTCATAATCATAAACCCTAGACGTGGGTTGAGGAATTAGTATTCTCCAAAACCGCAATCTCTCCTCGTCAAAATATTTAAACTACCACTTCCTTAAGGAAAGGGATTGTTGCTTTGTAGCTCCCCTTGTTTCCATTGTAAAGTGTTATAGATTTTCCAGTCATTAGCATCAATTATTTTGGTTGTAATCCTAAGGTTTTGGAAGGGACATAGTCATCCTAACATTATGAATGTTATGTTGTAAACTATTATGAGTACGAACCATGGTGCATTTTCTACTTCGTATATGCTAATCCATTAAAGGAATATGATAAAAATGATGGATGTTGACGGTTTCCTATGTTTCTATGGTGTAACTGTGTTGCTACATTCATAAGCAAGGTTATCTTACATGTTTTTCTCAATGTATGATGGATTTTTGCATAGGTCCATGTTAATTTCTCATTAATGGATGGATATTTATGTTTCATACTCCTTTCACACATAAATAAAACAAACAGACAACCTAATCTACCTTCTTTTATCCCCAATCAGTATATGATCAAAACAATGAAAATTCTTAGAGGAAAGCGAGAGAAAACCTTGGAGAACACCTTGCAAGATTGATGGTTTGAAAGTTGATTAGGATGAGGGGGAATTAATTGGAATTTATGCCTCTTAGTGGTCCTACAAACATAACAACAAACCAAAAATATATTATTTCCTACAAAATTATTAATATTCAAAATTGTTAACTCAAAACCGAATGAAACCATTCATATGAACAACAAGTTTTCTTTTTTTGCGGGGGGGGGGGGATAAAATAAGATCTTTATATTCACCAATGGAGAACACAATACAAAATGGAATTTCACCTTGAGGAGTGTCGAATATTCTTTTTTCAATTATGGTTCGTAGGGGAACCTTAGAGGACCCTTGTAAGTATCTTGGTCTAGAGATGCATGATCACCCTCATCTATACCATCCGAGATGGGAGAATAAATATGTAGATTTAAAATTTATAAAGAAGTGTACTCTTAGGTTTGCTAATAGGATATATTTTGTTGATGAAATAGTTGTTGTAGTGCCTCTTGATGTCTTATGTGTATTTTTTGGCAATTTCTACATGTAAATGAGGTACACCATCTTTATGAGAAGAGAAAACCAAGATATCTTARTCAAGGATGGTAAATATTTTATCATCAATGCACATAAGAGGAAGTTAGGATCTATGTGGTGGTTGTTCCTAGGTTAAGAGATTGATCAACTCATGCAATAAGTATGTACTTTTATTCTTGAGATAAAACCATAAAGACATTAATGAGTGGGTGCAAGGATATCCTTGAAAGAATATGCAAAACAATGGAAGTGTCAACTAGAAGAGATTTTACATGAATGAAGACAAGTGTCCCAAAATCCAAAATGCATGCCACATAAGACAGAAGTGGAACACAAGAAATAGTGATTATTGGAATCTTATTTACCAAATATAAGATAGTACAAACAATCCATATTAGATTTAAATAAGGTGAATAAGTAGTTGCAGGAATTGTTGTAGAAAAGAGTCATAAGAATGAGTAACTCACTGTGTGGTTCCCTTGTTACTTTGGTGCCAAAGAAGGACGAGACTTAGAGAAGGTGCATTGACTACAAATCTATGAATAATATCATTGTCAATAATTGGCACCACTTACCCAGGATTGATGACAAAGTTGGATCTAAAATCTAGATATCATCAAGCATAAAGAAAGGAAAAAGATACTTGGAAGATTACAAAATGCTTCTAGACAGAGCAAGGGTTTGCATGAATGGTTAGTAATGCCTTCCATTTTGAGTTATGCGTCGACTAATTTTATATGTTTAATGAATGATGTATTACGCTCACTCATAGATTCATTTTTCATAGAATATTTAGTTGACATTTTGATCTTTATTTCTTCTTGGGACCTAGGGCATGTTGTATACAAGAAGCATGATTTAGAAAAAATAAGGAAATATTAGCTTTTGGAAAACATAAAGAAGTGTGAATTGTTAAGGAAGACCCTTATGTACTTGGAACATGTGATTGGTGAAGGTGAGTTGGATATTGATACTACAAAGACAAACATCCACCTTAAATGACCTAGTGATACCAATGCCAATGGAGTTAAGTGCTTTGTGGGAGTTATCCTTGAATATCTCAATAAGTTCATAGTGTCATTTTCATCTATGGTATCATCACTTCATGTGGTGATAGTCAATTGTAAGAGTTTCTAGTGGGGTAAGAATAGGTAGAAATCATTTGAAGAATTGAAGCAAAAAATTAGTCAATCCTTGTCCTATCACCACCTAACTTGTAGAATCCATTTGAAGTGAAACCTATGCTAGTTATATAGAGTTATTCCATGGTGCAACACTGAATTACCTTACATAGGACAATGATCTCTATGAATTGGGGAAGAGAGTGAACAAGTGAAAGTATTGTTTATTGGATCAGGAGACCCTCATCCACAGAAATCACCAACCTCTACAATACTTACAAAGTTAGAGTAATCTCAAATAAGAAAGACATTTTAAATGCAAGGGATCCTACAACAATTCACCTAATGATTTAATATAAGAAGGGGACTGCCAACAAGTCGGTTGATCTATTATCAAGATTTTCGATGCCAAAAATAACAGCTTTGAGAGCCATTATGCACATAAATCCATTCGACCATGAAGAATACTAAGAGGAGTATGATGAAGAAAAATAATTTAAGGGGGTGTATCGACATCTGCATGATAAAAAAGAACAAGAAGATATAGACAATGTTCAAATTTGATTACCACCCTCAAGATAGATTACTCTACATGATAAGGAAACTTTGTGTGCCAAAGGAAGAAAGAGTACAACTGATAAAGGAGGATCATGCCTCCAAGGTTGTTAATAATTTTAGTGTAACATAGAAAAAATGTGGCTAACTTGCATAGATATGCTTATTATTCCAAGATGCAGAAAGTAGCTAGATTTATTAGAGGTTATGTTTTTTGGTGTACCAAGAACCCTAGCAATAGGAAGCAAGGACTATATAGTCCACTTCCAGTGCATACAAGGCCATGGGAAAGTATATCCATGGAATTTTTTGGGGGGTTAACACAGACAAGAGGAGAGAATGACTACCGATATGTGGTAGTTACTAGATTCAACAAGATGTGTGTTTTGATCGATTAAAAGAATCATGAAAGCACAAAAAACAAAAAAACTTGTTCTTTTGAAAGACTATGGGTGCACTTTGGGATAATGAAGAGCCTGATTTATGATAGAGATACTCAATTTATTAGTACATTTAGAACTTCATTGTGGGAGAAGTTGGATCCTAAATATTAGAGATTGACCACCTTCCAATCTCACAGTTATGGGACAATGGAGGTAGTGAATGTTGGGTATGTGTTATATTCTTTGCATGACCAAACCTAGTGTTTGTGTTGCATTGGGCACATGGGGAGTCACAAGGGGGTTGCAGGGGGATGGGAGCCCCATACGTGGGGGTTTGGGGGTGCTCCCTTGAAAAAAAATGGCAATTTTTGTGTACATTTTTAGCAGTTTTTCAACACATGGTTTTTTGTCGATGGTTTTCTAATTTTGGTTAAGGAATTGGGGTTGTTTACTAATTTGGGCCAATGGATTAGGTATTTTGGATGCCATGTGATCCTATATATGTTGTATTTTAAACAATGAATAAAATATTAGAGATGCGACTCTAAATAGGTTGTTGGTTTTCTCGGCTTGGGATTCCAAGGTAAAATCTTTGTGTAATGTGTGTGTGCCATTGTATCTTTTCTTTTTTTATTAAGAATCTATTTGTAGTAAGTAATTGTACAAGGTTAAAATCTATAGTGAATAGGATTTTGGATCAACTTTTGAGAGATTACAATAAAAGGTGTTAGATCCTAGGCCTTCACCTCTTCCTTCTATTCATCAAATAAGCCCATTCATCTGTCAACCTAGCTTCAAGTTAGTTTTTCTTCATGGTGTGTTAATTCATTTCAAATTGTTTTTGTCATCCCTTATTTTGTTTTTAATTAGTTGTTTTCTCTTTATCAGGTCAAATCCTCTTTATCAGGTCGAGTCAAGTCTGTATTTGAATTGAATAATTCCTATCACCATGGTTATATCACTATTGGACCACAAGAGGGACAACTTAAGCTTATTTGTGCAAAAAGGTGTTGATTGCAAGAATGCCATCGTTCTTGCAATCAATAGACAACGTTTATCTTATGAGTTTTTTAGTTTTAATTTTTTTTTCAAAGTTTGAATAAAAGTGTGTTGGCACCCAAATCACACTTTTGTGTTCCTACTATGCTCGAAATCATGTGTATTGGTTCTTTGTGCAGTTTGCATTGCAAATTGTGAGTGAACCCTAAGAAACACATATCCTCAACCACCATTGTCAACAAAGGAATCTAAGGTTTCTACAAAATCTGGGAGTTTGTCCAAAGCCACCCAACACGCCAAAGAAAATACCTTACCTGCACAAAGAAGAACCAAATTAGACAAAGAAAGATTCATCATTCGAGAAAAAAATGGATAAAAGTTTAGAGTTAAAGATACATTCAAATTATCAGTTCCCATCATCATTCCAGGAAAGGAAATTCGGGCTCCATTTTCGATCAAACCATAGAGAATCTTCCAAAACCATTTAAAACCCACTTCCAGAATGGGTCCATTTACCTTGGTCGTGAGCGGTTTTCCAACTTTCTCAATTATTTGGAAGAAATTATTGTCTAATCAAAACATAATTTTCCAAAAATTGTTTTCACATGCCCAATCATCACCAACAAAAGAGCCTGAGTTCCATATGTCCATTAGGGGATCGTGCAAGAGTTAAGTATTAAGTAGTATTGTTTTATTTAAGATAACATTCTTAGGTTTTCATGGATTGGACATTTATGGGTTATACACCATTGAAGAGTGGAACCTTAGTTCTTGGCATCTTATTGATTTGTTTCTGTATCTACTTTTGTTTTGGTAAGATGAAAGCTCATATTGCAACCATATTTGATTACATGCTGCAAAGGAGGAAAATTTGGCATGAACCATTTCAAGAATTCCAGTTTGAAATTTGTTTTGCACATTGATTAGAATGCCAAAATCCCACCATTTTGGTGTCGACTGAAGAAATAAGGATGGAGGGTTGGGAAGACCTCAATTACTATCGATCATTTTACTATCTGGATGGAGCAGAGTTGAGGCTTAGATGATGGCTCTACATTTTGGTTACCAATGTTGATCTATATATGATGGCCACTTGGTGTCATTATAGAATTGCTTGATAATGAAATTGATGAGATATAAAATGGGAGCAGAGTAAAGGTAGAGATCAAGCCTAAAATTGAATCTGATAGAGACATGGATGATAGTAATCTACATGTATAAGATCTCAAGCAACAAAATGATAATGTGAGGTAGAAAATCCAGGATCTGCAGTAACAAAACCGGGCTCTTGATATGCAACACACAGAGCTATAGAAAAAATATCAGAAGCTACAAAATAAACACCAGAAAACCTACATGTTCTTGAAGGAGATGATCTAAATGTCTATTGTTGTTAAAAGGTAAAAGAATTTGAGACCCGTGACAACTTGATCTACCACTTTTTAGGGTTTATCTCCAGTTATTGGCGTGCATGGGAATCAATGCAGAGTCAACTTCCAGTTACAGGTTATGAAGACTCTTGTTATGCATCCCTTCCACTTCAGTTATCAACAATAGTTCTAGTTGCACTAATAGAATATTTTTTTGTTTAATTAGAGATATTACTGCAACTTGTAATGAATTGCTTCTTTTGATGAGAACAATGTTTTTTATTAAGGAGCACAATTCCATATTTAAAGTTTGGAGCACAAGCACTACCTAAAATATATCCAGTGCTGTCAAATTTTGGCCTGATTCCTACTTTCTAGGAATTAGCATATCTATGCTTATCGAAAATTTTGAGCAAACAAAGATAGAGGATATACATAAATGAATTTCTTCCTAATTTCTAGGAGCATATTAACCTATGGCATTTTTAGATTTTATAGGCAGTACCTTTTTCCCCCTGTTTTAGTCATTGTCTTCAAGCGCAATTTCTGAAAGGCTGGAAATGATGTTTTGGAAACCAAAAGAGGTTTTTGGCGGGAACATGCCTATTCAAAAAAACCTCTCTCCATTTTTATAAATGTGTCATGTTTTGGAATATTCAAATGAATATTTACAACCCATTTTTCCATATTTAAACATTGAATGATTTCATGTTTTAGTCACTAACTTTGGGCACAATTTATGAGAAAACATAGATGAATTTTTGAAAAAAAAAAGAGGTTTTTATTTGGAATAGGGTCATTCACAAAAACCTATCTCTTGTTTTACACATCTATCACGGTTTTGGATATATGAAGGGATATTTGGACCCTATTTTTCAGGAATTTGCCATATTTATTTTTCTAAAAATAACTCATAGACAACACTCGATGAGCCACCTCATCAATTCAACTTTGAGATATGATATAGGTATTCGAACCCTCTATTCATGGGGATAAATAGATGAATCTATGAATGTACACGAGTTCAGTTTTTGGGGGAGATCAAGCATCACGATTTGGTTGTGCTTTGAAGTATCAAATTGTTAAGTTTTCCACCTGGTGAATAAATTTTTTGGTGACAGACTGTGTTTTCTCAAATTTTGTTTGTCTTATTACCTTATCTTGATGCAAATTGAAATGTAGGCAAAGAATTGTTTCTTTTCCTTTCATCTATTGGCTCAATGAACTGCTTATTTTCATGCAACCTGATGTAAGCTATTGTTTCAGTGAATGGTTTATTGTCATACAACCTATTTGGACAATTTGTGTCTAGGTACATCTTTTGGATCTGAAATATCATTTTAAATTTGAAAGTTCATACAACAAGTCACACATTGTATTCTTGTTACCTCTGTTTTATATTCATATCTTTATCTGCTTAACAAAATGCATGCCACCAACTAAGGAAAACCTTGTAGTTGATGTTGTTAAACAATCCAACTAGATCCCCGTCCTTGAAAACATATCCATCAGCTGACCATCAAAACAAACAAACTTAAATCATAAAAAACCAATCATTCCAACAACTGAGGTGGCCTAGATCTTCCCTTTAGCAGTCAGGTGTAGACCTTAGTACCAACATCTTCTGGCGTCGTTGTCGAGGAATGGAGTAACGAATCAATATTTCCCTAGGAGAATGACAACGATCATATCTATATTTTTATGGTGAACAAAAGCCAGACACATTCACACTGTAGACCATTCACCTGGAGACTCCATGGTTAAAGAATCCAGTGGTAACTCCATTGTCTCAAGATGTCATATACTCGAATGGATGTTATTTTGGCTCAAGGTTTGGTCCATTTAATTTCTCTGTTGTTCCTGGTTTTTGGAATGTTGTTCCTAATATAGATGAGTGAGGAGATTGCTTACCCAGATTTAAAGAAGATAGAGATGATAATTTCGTAGATCATTTTCTTGAATTTCATGAATTCATATATCAGTTGGGCATACATAACGAGGATGTCTTAATGAAAATGTTCATGTACTCATTATAGGGAGAGGCACAAGAATGGTTTCGATCCTTACCTCATTCGAGTATATCTTCTTTAAAATATTTTCATGTTGCCTTTCATAACCATTTCAAGAAATATTTTTCTAAATAGTTTCTTTTTTAGCATTGTTGTGAGGAATTTGAGCTCCATATTCAACATTCAATTATCATGGATGACAAAGGAACCGTTGTTGAAAGAAATAGTTCTGTCGAAAAGCTGGAGGAAGATTTGATTGATAATTTTACAAGTAGAGTTTATGACAGCCATATGGTAGAAACATTTTCTTTTACATCATATGTTTCTAATATTTTGTGCACAAACCAAGTTGTTGCTCAAAGCTTCAATGAATATCCACCTATTTTTTATGAGTATGAGGAAGATTCAAACTAACATATTTTTGCATCAGCACATATAGAATCTCCTATAAATGGACCTTTGTATGACAACTATGAATTTGATTCATTTGAAGATAGTGAGGGAGATGAAGAGACAGTCCAATTGGATGCAGATTTCATTTTACATGATGTCCCTTGTTTTGAAAGAAATTTGTTTCCTTATCATTCTGATGATTATTGTGCTACTAGCAAATTTGATAAAGAATATTATGCACCAGAAATATGTCAACATATTCTAGAGAAATTTGTTTCCTTTGATTGTTATGAAACATGTGATGTTCATGAATTATTTCAAGGAGGTCAAGAGGATTTTGGTATCACAAATGAAGCACAATTTACAGATCAACCATTTGGTCCATTGTATCAGTGGGAGATTTTTCAGATTCTCCAAAATCCAATGGCCATCTACATGGAGTCAGAATGTAGCTAAGAATATTCTGTCTTTAATGCTTTGGGGAAAAAACTGGTGAACTGTAAGTATAGGCCTCAATTTTTTTATAAGTTGCTATTATCTGAAATTTTCTTTATCCTGATCAAAGGCATGAAAAGAGCCCATCTTATGAGGCATTTGTTGACATGGTTGCACTGGAAATTCCATATTACATGATCAATTTGACTTTTGCTAGTTAGGAGTAGGTAGTTTGTTGAATAATCTCACCATTTCGAGCATGTAATTGTCAGTTTTCAAATCAATAATAAGAGACTCCATAACCCAATAAAGGCAATGAGGTATAGTTGTAGATTTTGTTTTTAGTTGAAATAAGATAGATGTCATGGCTAGTAAAGGGAATGAAGCGACAGGTGGCAGGATGGTAGAAACAAAGAATTAAGACACACAGGTCTATTGTTCTTAGCACCTCACAGGGAATTTTTATCCCCATTTGGAGCTGATGTTAGATCCTTTTCCTACACCTCTTCCTTCTATTCATCAAATCAACCCATTTATATGTCAACCTAGCTTCTAGTTAGTTTTTCTTCCTGGTGTGTCAAGTCATTTAAAATTGTTTTTGTCATCCCTTATTTGCTTTTTGATTAATTGTTTTCTCTTATGAGGTCAATTCAAGTCTGGATTTGAATTGAATAAGTCATATCACCATGGTTATATCACTATTGGACCACAAGAGGGACAACTTAAGCTTATTTGTGCAAAAAGGTGTTGATTGCAAGAATGCCATCATTCTTGCAATCAATAGAAGGATTTTATTTTATGAGTTTTGTAGTTTTAATTTTTTTTGTCAAAGTTTGAATAGAAGTGTGTTGGCACCCAAATCATGTTTTTATGTTCCTACTACCCTCGAAATCGGGGGTATTGGTTCTTTATACAGTTTTCATTGCAGATTGTGAGTGAACCCTAAGAAACTCATATCCTCGACCACCATTGTCAACAAAGGAAACTAAGGTTTCCATATAACTTGGGAGTTCATCCAAAGCAACCCATCATGCCAAAGAAAAGACATTACATGAAACAATAAGAACCATATTAGACAAAGAAAGATCCAACATTCTAGAAAAATACAGATAATAGTTCATAGTTAAAGATACAATAAAATTATCAGTTCCCATAATCATTCCAGGAAAGGCAATTCGAGCTCCATTTCTGATCAAACCGTACCGATTATTTCAAAACCATTTAAAACCCACTTCTAGAATGGGTCCATTTACCCTCATAAAGGGCGGTTTTCCAAATTTCTTAATGCTTTGGAATAAATTGTTGTCTGATCAACACAAAATTTTCCAGAAATGATTTTCACACGCCTAGTCATCACCAACAAATGAGACTGAGTGCCATATGTCCATTAGGGGATCATACAAGAGTCAAGTATTAAGTAGTATTTTTATTCTTAATATAACAGTCTCATGTTTTCACGAATTGGAGATTTATGGGTTACGCCATTGAAGAGTGGAACCTCAGTTCTTGGCATCTTATTGATTTGTTTATGTATCTACTTCTGCTTTGGTAAGCTGAAACCTCATATTGCAACCATCTTCTGTTACATGCTGCAAAGGAGGAAAAGATAGAATTCCATTTCAACAAATCCATTTTGAAATTTGTTTTGTACATTGAATAGAATGCCAAAATCCCACCATTCTGGTGTCGACTGACAAAATCAGGATGGAGGTCTGGGAAGTTCTCAATTACTATCGATCATTTTACTATCTGGATGGAGAAGAGTTGAGGCTTAGATGATGGGTCTACATTTTGGTTACCAATGTTGATTTATCTATGATGGTCACTTGGTGTCATTATAGAATTTCTTGATAATGCAATTGATGAGATATAAAATGGGAGCAGAGTAAAGGTAGAGATCAAGCCTAAAATTGAATCTGGTAGAGAAATGGATGACAGTAATCTACATGTACAAGATCTCAAGCAACAAAATGATAATGTGAGGCAAAAAATCCAGGATCTGCAACAAAAAAACCAGGCTCTTGATCTGCAACACACAAAGCTACAAAAAAAATATTAGAATTTGCAAAAGAAACACAAGAAAACATGCATGTTCTTGAAGGAGATTATCTAAATGTCTATTGTTTTCAAAAGGTAAAAGAATTTGAGACCTGTACCAACTTGATATACCACTGATCCAGGTGGATATTGGTGGACACCCACCTATTCCACTTGGACCCCCACCATTTCTTCTTTCATTTTTTTAGTTTCCGCATAGTTTACTATTTTTAGCAGTTTTTTGGGTCCTGGACTTCCGAAGCCATTTTGAGGCACTAAGCGATGTTTTTTGAGAAAATGGGGAGAAACATGGATTATATATTGATGTTTCTCACCCATAAGTTGTATTCCTTGGACATATCTTTCTAACGAGGTATGGAACGTGTCAAACAAAGATCATATGCCAAAGTTACGTCCCCGGGAAGTTGATGTACCAATTTACCCAAACAGGGCCCACAGTCTTGGCGTTTCATTTCCTAGGGTTAGGTCTTTGGATGTTTAGTGTTTTCCATTGTTTATCAATAATAATAGGCCTTCAAGCCTTATTGTAAGATAGTTCAGATGCCAGTAGCCACCACATATCTTCTCAGAGATAAGCTACCAATGCCCTAGCTAGTTTATTTCCATTCTGTCTGTAAGCATATTTCAGTCATTTGTTGTTAATGAAATGAAGTCCTATTTCCGCTGCATCTATGCATTTATGTGTATTTCTATATTTCATTGTGTTCCTACATAAGTCTGGATCAGTGGTATCATAGCGGTCTTCTCGTTCTCAATCCTTCTTTGCATGTCCCCAACGAGGTCAGGGTATAAGGAGTTAGGGCTCGATCTGGTTGAACCTTTGCAAGATCAACTCGCAAACCCTGACGACCGCCCATGGGGGAAGAAAAGAAATATGAGGGAGCAGGAGATCATATCAAAATGTTTCTCATGGAGTCCCTCGAGAAACAAAGGAACACGATGATGGACAACTTTGCCCAGATCCTTCAATGGATGCCCATTGTCGGTGCATCTACATCCAACAGCCACTCTGGAGGTGCCACTCCTTTTAAGGTACAAGTAAACTTTGACATTCCCATATTTGAGGGCCAAATAGATGGAGATGTCGTAGATATATGGTTGAATCTGTTAGAAGGATATTTCTGAGTTCATGACTTTTTTGATCAAGAAAGGATTATTTTTTCACTCCTCAAATCCGCCCCCCATGTCAAGGATTGGTGGGAAACCTACTAGGAGAAATAGAGTGAGGGGGAACCCTCTCTATTCTTATTCGCACCCACTTGGAATTATTTCTGAGATGCCATCAAGGAACAATATTATCCTGTGGGGAGCTATGAGGACAAATACATACAATGGGCTATGCTGCGGGAGAAAAGGGACCAAGATGTGCATGAGCTGACGAATCTGTTTCATACCCTACGCACAAAGTTGGGTCTCAAAGATTCAAAGAAACATTTGGTGTTAAAGTACCACAGTTGTCTGCACAGATACATTCAGGAGGAAATGGAGTTCCTCGACATCTCCTCGCTTGGTACGACATACCGATATGCTGCCAAGATTGAGCAGAAATTCAAACAGAGGAAGCGATACTTTGGGTTTGTGAATCAGAAGCAAGGGAAAGGTACCCCCAACACATTGAACAAAGGACCAAGCCAAGGTGGGGCGGCTCAGGACAACCTGCCAAAGCCAGAAGCAAAGAACAACACCACGAAGCCAAAAAAGGACACGGGGAAGTGGTGTGAGTTCCATAAGAGCTCCACCCACAACACAAGTGAGTGTCGGG
>JZKD02S2155620.1:3948-31059 GCA_000966675.3 Picea glauca
CCAAAGATGAAAATACATCACACTCCTCTAATATCAATCAAGATAATATCTCAAAAAGTTACACATCCAAAAGAAAAGTATAATTATTACCCCAACATAGAAAACACCCCAAGTTGTATACAATCAACTAATTAAAGAAAAGAAAGATGAGAATATTCTTCAAATTGTCTACTAACATTATCATGTATTATCCATTTACCACAACTTGGGCAAACACCATCTTTTGATCAGTCATTTACAATCTTGTTTCTTTTGTTAAACATGTAACATCTCGCTCTTGCGCGCACTGAGTGAACTTATTCTTTGAGGACACTTGCGTGCAAGTGATCTCGGTCGTTGTACTATTGACTATTTTGATTATGATTATGAGACATTGTGGATTTGATGTTATGTCATTTTTTTTATATTTACATCGACGGGTGCTATTAACAGGGCTCTCCTGAGTGTGCAAGACTCTGGACATTGAGGATACAGAGGCATCGATGAAACCCCTTGGACTCTGTATCGAGTCAGGGAGTGGATTGTTAGGGTTTGAATGTTGTTGATGTGACAAATGTACCTATGATTAGATGTTATGATGATTGATTATTATTGTTGACATGATTCGTTAATGGATGCGGGCTGACGATAGCTTTCCGACCAGACTCACATTTGGAGTAGAGGGGTCACGCACGACAACCAAAAACATTGAGAGAGAGGTGTGGCAGCAGCCCTGTCACATCCTACTAGTACTCCCATTGTGGCTCGAACTTTAGATTAACGATTACTTAGTTTGAGAAGACCCACGATGTCATGAGGGTAGACTGTGACAGTCGCTCACAATGGTTCTAAGGGGCGCGCAATAAGGCAGGGGTCTTATTCCTTAGAGGCCCTTAGTCTCCCACAAGATCACCTGGTGGAGTATTGACTCCAGGGGCTTGACATCTACCAAATTCAGTCAAGAGGTGAGTGGCACCCTTGGAGCACGTAGTACGTCTTGAAGGGCACGTCGCTCAAGGAAAACAAAAAGAGGTGAGTGGCACCCTTGGAGCACATAGTGCATCCCGAAGGGCACATCGTGATTTTAACTGGTAAGTAAATAAACCTAGTCGGCTTTAAAATGAATGATGTGATAAGTAATATTTAAAAAACAATTTTCCCTATAAAAAAACGTCGCCCAACCTAGTGAAATTAAAACCTAGGTCTAAGTAGAACATGTAGTCAAAAAAAAATTATAAATAAACATGTAACAAGAAGGGGGGTAAGAAATTCAAACTTATTTATTAAAGTCAAAATTATAATGTAGGATTAAATTTTTAAAAAGGGGTAATGATTGTTTTTATCTACATTTGCTAATTTAATTTTTAGTTAAAAAGAAAAGAGGGTAAATGGTTGTTTTTTAAATCTATACTTGCTAAATTTATTTTTAATTAAAAAGGAAAAGGGGTAAATGGTTGTTTTATCTACACTTGCTAAATTTATTTTTTTAGTTAAAAAGGAAAAAGGGGGAAACTTAAAAGAAATAGGAAACTTAAAAAAAAGGGGAAACGTAAAGAAAAAGTTGAATGTCTAACTTGGTAAGGAATCTTGCCCTTGGAACTTTCTAATTATGAACTCAACTAAGAATTAAGTAAGGCGTAAGTCATTTAAGAAGTGTAAGGGAATTTTGGGACACCGAGGAGCGTTTTTAGGAATGCTCTTAGGTGGATGAGGGAAATCAGAATATTTAATTAATTAATAAAAATGATTTTCTGGTGCAACTAGGGGATCGGGCGACATGTGTACGGGAGAGGTTTTTCTAAATTAATTAACTGAAAAAAAAGAATTTAATGAGAATTTAGGAAACTAATTACTTTAAAACTCTATAAAAATGATGGAGGAGGAGAAGTATGGATATCATCTTTTTGTGTAACGTTGCGCTGCTGAAATTTTATCTTGACTGAACTTTCTCTTGTGGGAGTTGGGATACCTAGCTCGGTTAACGAGTGGTAGCTTGACCTTGCGAGGCAAGCTAGGTGGTAGCATTCTCTGGTATTGTGTGTGTGGCCCCTTTGCATCTCAGGGGGCTCAGGGGAAAGAAGAGTACCCCTAGCATTGGCTGGGAGGTACCGATGAGGTCACATCGGTTTACAAGCGGGAGTTGGACGGAGTGCGCGCGGGACAACAAATTCCGAGAATTTGGATTTGGCTAAGGTACGCATGTTAAAGTTGTTACTTGCAATGAATTTAATTTACACATGTTTATTTTTTTGTACTCGGTTGAAGATTTCATTGCCATGAGTTTTCTTGCACATGCATTCCTGCGGTAATTGTAATCCCCTTGTCGCTTGATTTATTCAGTAAGAACCCTTGCTATGCATTGTATTCTTTATTTATGATTTACTGTCTCTTTGCATGTGGCCAGAATGAGCCCCGGACTCAAACCTTTCTTGTGTTCTTGTATCTCATAGTTGTGTTTTCTTTATTCCTTGATTGCACTTTTATTTCATTATTTGCTTCTCCACGGAGAAGATCTAGATGCATATTGTGTTTTATCTTTTGTTCTGTGATCCTTTAAGTTGTTGGTCTATGCCCAAGCAGTCGACCATGAGCCGAATCGATGGTCGTCACTATGGTGTTTAAAGACTTAGATTCAAATGCCCTACTTTCATGTGCATGGATAATAATTGTAGGATCATTCTCTACTCAGCAAGGAATTCTCTCCTGGACGTTTATTCTCTCCAGTCCACCATCGTTGTATATCTACGATGATTCTCGGAGTTTTTTTGGTTCTCTGCGTCTTGATTGATCAAAATCTTATTACACTCTGTGTTATTCATTGATTAAACCTTTATATTGCATCCAGAATTGAAATTGTTTTTATGGTTGAATAAACCAGTACATGCGTCCAGTTGAAAACGTTTTTACTGTTGAATAAACATTTATATTGCATCCAGATTTGAAATCGTTTTATTGTTAAAAAACCATTACATCCATTACATTGTTGAATAACCATTGCAATCCATTACATCGTTTTATTATTTAATAACCATTACATCCATTACATTGTTGAATAGCCATTACGTTGTTGAATAACCATTGCAATCCATTACATCGTTTTATTGTTGAATAACCATTACATCCATTACATTGTTGAATAACCATTGTGTTGTTGAATAACCATTGCAATCCATTACATCGTTTTATTGTTTAATAACCATTACATCCATTACATTGTTGAATAACCATTGCGTCCAGGGTCATGGCGTCCAGTTTTTTTTTTCGTTTTACTACTGATTAACCCTTTATATTTCGTCGAGATTGAAATTTTTTTATTGTTGAATAATCATTAAATGCATCCAATTTTTATTTTGTTTGTATTGTTGAAGTAAACCTTTACCTGTGTTTTTAATGAACCACAATTTACCAGTGAATTTCATGGTTGATATACCTGCGTTTTTAATGTTGTTGACAACGAATAGCAATGGACAAAAATATTATTATTGGAAAGAGATATCATTGTTGACTTAGATCTATTAATGGGCAGTAATCTTGATTGATTGACAACGAATATATATGATCAATTCCCTTATTTAGACACAGCGAATTATATAATAGTGAATTATTTAGACCGCAATATTTTTGATCAATTCCTTTATTTAGAAAGCAAATTATATGAAAGCGAATTATTTAGACAACGATATATATGATTAATTCCTTTATTTACACAGCGATATCTTATTGGTATTCATACATGATTGTTATCACACAGCGATATCGCATCCATGATTGTTATTACACAGTGATATCTCATCTATGAATGTTAGTACACAACGATATCTTATTGTTATTCACACATGATTGTTATCACACAGCGATACCTCATCCATGATTATTATTATAGAGTGATATCTCATTTGCACAGCGATGTGTTTGTTTGACAGTAACATTTTAATAGATAGCATTGTGTTTGTGTTACAATGATCTCATCCATGATTGTTATTATATAGTGATTTATTTACCACTGCAAATCGATTTCATTTGAATAGTATTTGATTCGAATGGAATTGAAAGCGATTTATTTAACTCTGTGAATTCATATATTTAAATGATGGCATTATCATTTATTTACTCTGTGATTTCATATATTTAAATGACAGCATTATCATTTATTAACTCTGCGATATCATATATTTAAATGACAACAATATTATATATTTAACTCAGCGAAATAATATATTTAATAGACAACCATTATTAATAGAAAGCAATATATCTGTTAGAGAGCGATATCAATGCTAGATAACCATCTATTAATGGACAAATATTTTACAGTTAGATTGTGTTATCATTGTTAGACATAGATTTATTGACAAACAACAATGTGGATATGTCAATTATCTTGATCTAAGGCATGTATGTTTGGGAAGGGTAATGATAGGGTTGAAGGATTAACTTAGTGTTCTACAAGGAATTATATGTTAGTGAATGACAACTATAGTAAGACTTTTATGTTAATAAAATATTAATCAATTAACATATGGCTTGAAAAACAAGAGAGAGGATTTTAATTTTAATATTATTATAGAATGGAATCTCGAGGGAATATTCCATAGATGGCTAATCGCGTCCTTTAATTGATGTTTGCATTAGAATTTGTTGCGCCAGGAATTTATTGTGATGTATGGTTGTTTAGTAGTCAGATTTCCCTTGCGTCTTGTTGACTTGTCGATTAGGTGCTTGATATAGTCTTCTTGTAATTCGGACAGTTAATTTGGTCTCCTAGTGCGTTGGATTTGTCTTGGGTTATTGGTCTGGATGTTATGTTGCGTCATGGTTACTGTCATGCCTATCGCCTTGTGATGGCATGATTCATGATGAGGGGATCATTGCACTCCCTGATGGGTAGATGTGAATGATAACCTGGATGGAGTCTTGTGCTTCTCGATGTGGGCATAATGTTTGTTGTAATTGATGTTGGTACTTGGTTCTGTAACACCTCAATGCAATTGGTTTTGCATGTCATAGAGGTTACTAGTTACGGGTCATCGAAGTCGTTGTGTCGGGTTGTTGATGTTGTCATTTAGCTTGTAGGCGTAGTCTTGCTTGTGTCGGCGAGTAGTTGTTTTTATCTGTCTTTTGATTATCGTGTGTTTCGTCCAGTTGCATTACGTGCCGGTATGATGGGTCGTTTTTTTCAGTCGCCTTAATGCGTAAGTTGTGTTCGTCATCAAGTTGTGTTGATTAATTGTTGTCGTCGATTACCTTCCTGCTTAAAACAAAACAAAAAAATTGCACTTGCTTTGTGTCACATGTAGTCGTAACGATGGGGGTTGTTACATATGGTATCAGAGCGGGTTCAAACCTACGACTGTGGATCACCATGCTTTCCACTACAGTAAACCCTTCAGTAATAACCTAGTGCTAATTAAAAATTTAACATGTCCATGCGGTGATCTCAAGTATAGGACACCACTAAGGTTCGCAACACGTTATGGTGGAAGGAGGTGTGACGCCTCCAGAAGTTCCCATGCCCTCAGAGTCTAACCCCCCAAGGGGAAGGACAAGTCATTGGGTTGGATTCGATTCCTGTAAGGGACAATGATGGTCTGACAAGGTCCTTCCAGGGAATGTCAAAGGCCTTGATTCACCATCTATACTGAGATGAGGTCAGGGTGCCTATACCTTGAGGGTCCACAGCACGCCCCAACCAGTACCATTAGCATCCACCGAGAACTCAAGAGAGATGATTTCTCGAGTCCACGAGTATCGTGGATGGTTGTGTCATCAAGGCATGGCTATAGAGAAAGGCGATGTGTTTCACACTTCGCGATTACGACCTCTAGCATGAAGGTTCGCAGGCGAGTCTTTCAATTGAAGGGGAGCACTCTTCTATGGTGGAAGATGCTCCTACCGCAATTGAACATGGAAGTTGAAGACGTGTCATGGGAATGTTTGAGGAACAGTTATGAGAGAGGACCAGAGCATCTAGATCAGCTAGACCCACTACCGTGGGAGATTTGGGAAAGGCCCATTGGATTCATGCAGCAGTGAATAACCGTCAGGCAAAGCACCAATGGACTGTGCTCGAAACGTCAGGTATCGTCGCTAACTAGACCCTTAGTATTTTGATAGATCCAGGTGCTACAGAGAGTTTCACTTTTGGTGCAGAAATAAAAATAATTAAGGTAAGGGCATTCGAACATGATGAGTTTAGCTTGTAGAAATGGCTTCGAGAGCTAAGCAGAAGGTTCGTGGGAAGCTTACGGGTTGTAGCCTTAACCTGGGAGAGTTTGTCACTAGATCCAACCTGTACGTCATGATCTTAGGATCTTATGACATCATGATCAGTATGGATTGGTTGGAATCGCATGAGGCGATACTCAACTGTAAGACGAAACGACTGAGATTGGTCGATGATGAGGGACAGAGACGCGTGATTGTAGGTCGAAACCAAGGAGTTTCCCTGAGGTTCATCTCTTCCTTGTAGCTATGGAAGAGAATGTGCAAGGGATGTAAGCTTTATGTGATCCTTGCGTTAAACGAGAAGGGAGTAGCGGAAGGTCTAGAACACCTTCCGGTGGTGAGAGATTTTGCGTACGTCTTCACGGAGGAGTTACCCGGGATGCCATCAGAGAGGGAGTTGGAGTTTACCATAGACCTAAAACCGGGGACTGAACCAATAGCAAGGACGCCTTATCGGATGTCGACCCCGAAGTTACGGGAGTTGAAAATGAAAATGAAGGAGTTGTTGGACCTAGGACTTATACGTCCAAGTGTGTCACCGTGGAGTGTGTCGATTATTTTGATACGAAAGAAGGATGGGTTGTGGAGACTCTGCATTGACTACCGTCAATTGAACAAGGCAACGATCAAGAATCAGTATTTGTTGCCAAGGATTGATGATTTGTTTGATCATATGAAGGGTGTGACAGTTTTTTCAAAGATCGACTTGAGATCAGGGTATCACCAGTTATGGATCAAGGAGGATGAGATCCCTAAGACCAACTTTAAGATGAGGTTTCAACACTACGAGTTTATTGCTTTACCTTTTGGATTGACAAACACCCTGGGGTATTTATGAGTTTGATGAACGGGTTTTTTCGTGAATACTTGGACAAGTTTGTCCAAGTATTCATTGATGATATTTTGATTTACTCTTGGACGATGGAGGAGCATGACAAGAACTTGCACTTGGTACTATATTGTCTGTGAGAGAACAAATTGTATGGGAATTTGTCTAAATGCTCGTTTTATCAATCGAAGATTCACTACTTAGGGCATGTCATCTCCGACAAAGGTATCATTGTGGATCCAGCAAAGGACGGGGCTATTATGGAATGGCATGTGCCGAAGAATGTCCCCGAAGTGCATAGCTTCATGGTTTTGTTGGGATACTATCGATGATTCGTCGAGGGCTTTTCGAAGATATCAAATCCGATTGCGGAAAAAGAACAAGAAGTTTGTTTGGACCAAAAAATGCGCGGAGGCATTTTGGAGGCTCAAGAAGTTGTTGACGATAGCACCAATACTGAAGGTCCCTAACATGGACACGGACTTCTTGGTATGCACTGACGCATCCAAGGAAGGCTTTGGCAGATTCTTGATGCAAGATGGTCGAGTTATCGCTTACATCTCAAGAAAGTTGAGAAGGCATGAGGAGAACTATGCGACACACAATTTGGAGTTGTTAGCCATTGTGTATGCCCTGAGCGTTTGGACACACTACCTTATTGGACGAAAATTTGAACTAAAAACGGACCACTGTGGACTACAACACATATTTATGCAAGGCGACTTGAATGCGCGACAATGATGTTGGTCGGAATTGCTTAGCGAGTACAATTTCGAGATTACTTACATAAAAGGGATAGTGAACAGAGTGGCGGATGCATTGAGTCGGAGACCATGCATCTTTTCGGTGATGCCTCTTCAAACGAATCTACGTGAAAATATTCTAACTTTATAGCGCGACGATAACTGGTACAAATAGGTCAAGGATTTTATCGGACAAAACACAATGATGGTACCAAAATTTGAAGGACTTACTTTGGAAAATGATGGATTATTGATATTTAAAGGTCGATTTTGTGTACCGCCCAATGACGATTTGAGGAGTTTTATCCAAAACAATGTTCATAGAGAAGTGTACATGGCTCACCCAGGAGTCACGAAGATGAGTGCAGACCTTAAACCCTTATTCTTCTGGAAAGGAATGAAGGCAGACATAGTCAACTACGTGGCCAGATGTCTAGAATGTCAGTAGGTGAAGGTTGAACATAGACATCCGACAGGATTACCACAGCCACACGCAATTCTGGAATTGAAATGGGAGGTCATTTCTATGCATATCATTGTTAGATTTCCACTGACGGCAAAGAGACGCGACTCGATTTTTGTGGTAGTCGACACTTTGACGAAGAGTGCTCATTTTATTCATGTGTGTACGACGTATCAGGCACTTGACATAGCTAGAGTTTTCATCAGTGAGATTGTGAGGCTCCATGGTGTGCTTATGAGGATTATATTTGTTTGAGGATCGGTGTTTACTGGACGATTTTGGACTAGTTTCTAAGAGGCCTTGAGAACCCAACTTAACTTTAGTACCACGTATCACCCGGAGAAATACGGGAAAACTGAACGAACAAACCTAATATTCGAGTACATGTTTCGTATGTATGTTATGGACCAACAGAAGCATTGGGAAGAATTATTTCCACTATTATAATTTTCATATAACAACAGTTATCAAAGCACCATTAGGATGGCGCCTTTCGGTTTCTTTACGGGCGACCGTGTCGAATGCCTTTGAGTTGGGATCGGCTTGAGGATAGGGTCCTGGTGGGACCTGAAGCGATCCAAGAAATGGAAGACCAAATGCAAACCCTAAGACAAGTGATAAAGGAAGTGCAGAACCGGCAGAAGAGTTATGTTGATGCGCGTTGTGTCGATCGTAGTTATGAAGTTGGCGATTGAGTCTTCTTGCGGGTGAAACTGCATAAGAGTTCGATCAATTTTGGAAAGGGTGCTAAACTCTCTCCTAGGTTCAGGGGATCCTGCGAGATTGTGGAAAAGAGAGGGCCCGTGGCCTATTGACTAGCCTTGCCTGATTCTTTGAGGCATACGCACGATGTCTTTCACGTCTGTATTTTGATACATTATCTTAGTGATCCTACACATGTTGTTGACATGAGTTCCTTGCAGGTATCAGACAAGGGTGCGCTCACTGCAGAACCGATCTGTATCCTGGACCATCGCAATCGACAGCTACGATGTCGAATAGTATATCAAGTCAAGGTCCAATGGGACAACTATAGTCTGCACTTGGCGACCTAGGAGGATGCATATGATATGCGCTAGTAGTTCCCATTTTTGTTTGATATATAGACTTATGATATTGTGATACATTTATATACTGTGAAACTTCGGGACAAAGTTTAAAACAAGAGGGGGTGTATGTAACATACCGCTCTTGCATGCACTGAGTGAACTTATTCTTTGAGGACACTTGCATGCAAGTGATCTGGGTCGTTGTACTATTGACTGTTTTGATTATGATTATGAGACATTGTGGATTTGATGTTATTTCATTTTTGTTATATTTACATCGACAGGTTCTATTGACTGGGTTTTCCTAAGTGTGCAGGACTCTGGGCATTGAGGATGCAGAGGCATCGAAGAAACCCCTTGGAATCCTGATCGATTCAGGGAGTGGATTGTTAGGGTTTGAATGTTGTTGATGTGACATATGTACCTATGATTAGATGTTATGATGATTGATTATTATCGCTGACATGATTCATTGATGGATGGAGGTTGACGATATCTTTTTTACCAAACTCACATTTGGAGTAGAGGGGTCACACATGACAACCAAAGACATTGAGGGAGGGGTGTGGTAACATCCCTGCCATGGCCTACTATCACTCTCATCGTGGCTTGAACTGTAGTTTAATGATAACTTAGTTCAAGAAGACCCACGATGTCATGAGGGCAGACTGTGAAAGTCGCTCACGATGGTTCTAAGGTGTGTGAAATAAGGCAGGGGCCTTATTCCTTAGAGGTCCTTAGTCTCCCATAAGATCACCTAGTGGAGTATTGACTCCAGGGGTTTGACATCTACCAAATTTAGTCAAGAGGCGAGTGGCACCCTTGGAGCACGTAGTGCGTCTTGAAGGGCATGTCATGCAAGGAAAACGGAAAGAGGCGAGTGGCACCCTTGGATAAACCTGGTCGAACTTAAAATGAATGATGTGATAAGTAAGGTTTAAAAAACCTGGTCGAACTTAAAATGAATGATGTGATAAGTAAGGTTTAAAAAACAATTTTCCCGAAGAAAAAAAAATGTCGCCCAGCCTAATGAAATTAAAACCTAGGTCTAAGTAGAACATGTGGTCAAAAAAATTAATAATAAATAAACATGTAACAAGAACGGGGGGTAAAAAATTCAAATGTATTTATTAAAGTCAAAATTATAATGGAGGATTGAATATTTAAAAAGGGGTAATGGTTGTTTTTATCTACATTTGCTAATTTAATTTTTAGTTAAAAAGAAAAGAGGGTAAATGGTTGTTTTTTTATCTACACTTGCTCAATTAATTTTTAATTAAAAGGGGAAAAGGGTAAATGATTGTTTTATTTACACTTGCTAAATTGATTTTTTTAGTTAAAAAGGAAAAAGGGGGAAACTTAAAAGAAATAGGAAACTTAAAGAAAAGGGGAAACATAAAGAAAAAGTTGAATGTCTAACTTAATAAGGAATCTTGCCCTTGGAACTTTCTAATTATGAACTCAACTAAGAATTAAGTAAGGCGTAAGTCATTTAAAAAGTGTAAGGGGATTTTGGGACACAAAGGAGCGTTTTTAGGAATGCTCTTAGGTGGATGAGGGAAATCATAATATTTAATTAATTAATAAAATAATTATCCTGTGCAACTAGAGGATCAGGCGACATGTGTATGGGGGAGGTTTTTCGAAATTAATTAACTGAAAAATGAATTTAATGAGAATTTGGGAAACTAATTACTTTAAAACTCTATAAAAACGATGGAGGACGAGGAGTATGGATATCATTCTTTTGTGTAACGTTACGCTGCTGAAATTTTATCTTGACTGAACTCTCTCTTGTGGGAGTTGGGATACCCAGCTCGGGTAACGAGTGGTAGCTCGACTTGGGAGGCGAGTTGGGTGCTAGAATTATCCAGTATTGTGTGTGTGGCCCCTTTGCAGCTCGGGGGGCTTAGGGAGGAGAAGAGTACCCCTAGCATTGGCTTGGAGGTACCGGTGAGGTCACATCGGTTGGCAAGCGAGAGTTGGACGGAGCGCGCACGAGACAATGACTTCGGAGCATTCGGATTTGGATAAGGTACGCCTATTAAAGTTGTTGCTTGCAATGAATTTAATTTACACATGTTTATTTTTCTTTACTCGATAGAATAATTCATTTCCATGAGTTTTCTTACACATGCATTCCTGTAGTAATTGTAATCCCCTTGTCGCTTGATTTATTCAGTAAGAACCCTTGCTATCCACTGTATCCTTTATTTATGAGTTACTGTCTCTTTGCGCATGTCCAAAATGAGCCCCGAACTCAAACCTTGCCTGTGTTATTGTATCTCCTACATGTGTTTTCTTTATTCCTTGATTGCGCTTTTATTTCATTATTTGCTTCTCCACAGAGAAGATCTAGATGCAGATTGTGTTTTATCTTCTCTTTTGTGATCCTTTAAGTTATTAGTATATGCTTGAGCAGTCGGCCAGGATCTGAATCAACGTTTGTCACTCCAGTGTTTAAAGACTTAGATTCAAATTCCCTGCTTTCCTGTGCATGGATAATAATTGTAGGATCATTCTCTGCCCATCAAGGAATTCTCTCATGGGTGTTTATTCTCTCCAGTCCACCATCGTTGTATATCTGCATTGATTCTCAGAGTTGTTTCGGTTCTCTGCATCTTGTTTGATTAAACTTTGATTATACTATGTGTTGTTGATTGATTAAACCTTTATATTGCGTCTAGAATTGAAATCATTTTTATGGTTGAATAAACCAGTACATATGTTCAGTTGAAAACATTTTTACTGTTGAATAATCCTTTATATTGCGTTTAGATTTGAAATCGTTTTATTGTTAACTAACCATTACATCCATTAGATTGTTGAATAACCATTGCAATCCATTACATTGTTTTATTGTTTAATAACCATTACGTTGTTGGATAACCATTGCAATCCATTACATCGTTTTATTGTTGAATAACCATTACATACATTACATTGTTGAATAACCATTATGTTGTTGGATAACCATTGCAATCCATTACATCGTTTTATTGTTTAATAACCATTACATCCATTACATTGTTAAATAACTATTACATTGTTGAATAACCATTGCGTCCAGGGTCATGGCATCCAGTTTTTATTTCATTTTATTGTTGATTAACCCTTTATATTGCATCCAGATTGAAATTGTTTTATTGTTGAATAACCATTAAATGCGTCCATTTTTTATTTTGTTTATACTATTGAATTAAACCTTTACCTGCGTTCTTAATGAACCACGATTTACCAACGAATTTCATGGTTGATATACCTGCGTTTTTAATGTTGTTGACAGTGAATAGCAATGGACAGAAATATTATTATTGGACAGAGATATCATTGTTGAATTAGATCTATTAATGGGCAGTAGTATTGATTGATTGACAGTGAATATATATGATCAATTCCCATATTTAGACAGTGAATTACATGACAACGAATTATTTAGATTGTAATATTTATGATCAATTCCTTTATTTAGACAGCAAATTATATGATAGCGAATTATTTAGACAGCGATATATACGATTAATTCCTTTATTTACACAGCAATATCTTATTGTTATTCACACATGATTTTTATCACACAGTGATATCTCATCCATGATTGTTATTACACAACGATATCTCATCTATGAATATTAGTACACAGTGATATCTTATTGTTATTCACACATGATTGTTATCACACGGCGATATCTCACCCATGATTGTTATTACACAACAATATCTCATTTGCACAGCGATATGTTTGTTTGACAGACATTTTAATAGATAGAATTATGTTTCTGTTACAGCGATCTCATCCATGATTGTTATTACATAGCGATTTATTTACCACTACGAATCGATTTCATTTGAATAGCATTTGATTCGAATGGCATTGAAAGCGATTTATTTAACTCTGTGAATTTGTATATTTAAATGACAGCATTATCATTTATTTACTCTACGATTTCATATATTCAAATGATAGCAATATCATATATTTAACTCAGCGATATAATATATTTAATATACAACAATAAATGCTAGACAACCATTATTAATAGATAGCAATATATATGTCAAACAGCGATATCAATACTAAACGGCCATCTATTAATGGACAGAGATTTTACAGTTAGATTGTGTTATCATTGTTAGACATAGATTTATTGATAGACAAAAATGTGGATATGTCAATTATCTTGATCTAAGGCATGTATGTTTGGGAAGGGTAATGATAGGGTTGAAGGATTAACTTAGGCTTCTACAAGGAATTATATGTTAGTGAATGGCAAGTGTAGTAAGACTTTTATGGTTTTTTTTGTTTGTTAGTTTGTTCGTGACCTGTGGGACTAACTTGTGGCTAAGAAACCATGACTCAGGGGCATCTAAGCCGTAAAAATCACCCAAGGATCACACCCGGCCTGAGCCACACCAACCCTTAACATGGCTAGATTTTTTGTCTCCGCGGGTTTCAAACCAGTGATTTTAACATCACGGAGTGGCTTAAAAACACACTTCATCACCGACTTTCCTACACCTCAGGGTCTCACAAATTTGAAGGACATGGTGGTGGGCTTTGATCCACTCTTGTGTGCATGGGTCATGATACCATTTAATATAGTATCTCTAGGTGCAACCACACGTTCGACCACTACCTCAAGGTGCCCCCGTGGATTCAAGTTAGGCCCTCACAAGAATTGAACCTTGCCCAATGGTGAAAAAATCCTCGCTTTCCACCATTGGATCCAACCCCTTTGGGCTAGTAAGAATTTTATGTTAATAAAATCTTAATTAATTAATAAATGGCTTGAAAAACAAGAGAGAGGATTTTAATTTTAATATTATTATAGAATGGAAGCTCGAGGGAATATTGCATAGATGGTTAATCCCGTCCTTTAATTGAAGTTTGCATTAGAATTTGTTGCACCAGGAATTTAATGTGATGTATGATTCTTTAGTAGTCAGATTTCCCTTGCGTCTTGTTGACTTGTCGATTGGGTGCTTGATATAGTCTTCTTGTAATTTGGATAGTTAATTTGGTCTCCTAGCACGTTGGATTTTTCTTGAGTTATTGGTCTAGATGTTATGTTGTGCCATGGTTACTGTCACACCTATCGCCTTGTGATGGAATGATTCCTGATGAGGGGATCATTGTGCGCCCTGATGGATAGATGTGAATGATAACCTGGACGGAGTCTTGTGCTTCCCAATGTTGGCGTAATGTTCGTTGTAATTGATGTTGGTACTTGGTTCTGTAACACCTCAATGTAATTGGTTTTGTGCGTCGTAGAGGTTACTAGTTACGGGTCGTCGAAGTTGTTGTGTCGGGTTGTTGATGTTGTTCTTTATCTTGTAGGCATTGTCTTGCTTGTGTCAGTGGGTAGTCATTTTTATATGTCTTTTGATTATTGTGTGTTTCGTCTAGTTGCATTATGTGCTAGTATGTTGGGTCGTTGTTGTTAGTTGATTGAATGAGTAAGTTGTGTTCGTCATCAAGTTGTGTTGATTAATTGTTGTCATCAATTTCCTTCCTGCTTAAAATAAAAAAATAAAAAAAAATCACTTGCTTTGCGTCACATGTAGATGTAACAACGGGGGTTATTACATATGGTATTAGAGTGGGTTCAACCCTGTGACTATGGATCACCATGCTTTTCACTTCAGTAAACCCTTGAGTAATAACCTAGTGATATTTAAAACTTTAATGTGCCCATGCGGTGATCTCGAGTAGAGGATGCCACCAAGGTTCACAACGTGGTGTCGTGGAAGGAGGTGTGACGCCTCCATAAGTGTCTGTGCCCTCGAAGTCTAACCCCCCAAGGGGAAGGACAAGTCCTTGGGATAAATTTAGTTGATGTAAGGGGTGATGATGGTATGACAAGGTCTTTCTAGAGAATGTCAAAGGTGTTGATTCACCATATGTATTGAGATGAGACAAGGGTGCCTGTACCCCTGAGGGTCCACAGTGCACCCCATCCAGTACCATTAGCATCCACCGAGAACTCGAGAGAGATGATTTCTCGACTCCACGAGTGTCGCGGACAGCTGGGTCGTCAAGGCATGGATGTAGAGCAAGGCGATGTGCCTCACGCTTCGCAATTACGACCTCCAACATGAAGGTCCATAGCATGGTCTTTCAAATGAAGGGGAGCGCTCTTCTATGGTGGAAGATGCTAATGCCACAATTGAACATGGCAGTCGAAGATGTGTCATGGGAATTGTTCAAGGAAGGGTTTCGAGAGAGGACCAGGGCATCTGGATCAACCGGACCCACTACCGTGGGAAATTCGGGTAAGGCCCATAGGATTCATGCAGTGGTGAATAACTGCCAGGTAGAACACCAGTCGACATTGATCGAGACATCAGGTATTGTCGCTGACCATACCCTTAGTATTTTGATAGATCAAGGTGCTACAGAGAGTTTCACTTTTGGTGCAGTGCTAAAAAGAATTAAGGTAAGGGAATTTGAACAGGATGATTTTAGCTTGTAGAAATGGCTTCGGGAGCCAAGAAGAAGGTTGGTGGAAAGGTTACGGGCTATATCCTTAATCTGGGAGAGTTTGTCACTAGGGCCAACCTGTATGTCACGATCTTAGGAACTTATGACATCGTGATCGGTATGGATTGGTTTTAATCGCATGAGGCGATACTCAACTGTAATATGAAACGGTTGAGCTTGGTCGATGATGAGGGAAAAAGACGTGTGATTGTAGGTCTGAACCAGGGATTTTCCCTGTGGTTCATCTCTTCCTTCCAGCTACAGAAGAGCATGCGCAAGGGATGTAAGATTTATGTGATCCTTGCATTAAACGAGAAGGGAGTAGCAGAAGGTCTAGAACACCTTCTGGTGGTGAAAGAGTTTGCAGACATATTCCCAGAGGAATTACCTGGGATGTCTCTAGAGAGGGAGTTGGAATTTACCATAGACCTAAAATCGGGGACTGAACCGATAGCAACGATGCCTTATCGAATGTCGACCTCGTAGTTATAGGATTTGAAAATGCAACTGAAGGAGTAGTTGGACCTATGACTTATAAGTCCAAGTGTGTCACCATGGAGTGCGCTGGTTATTTTCATATGAAAGAAGGATGGGTCGTGGAGACTCTGCATTGACTATCGTCAATTGAACAAGGAAACGATCAAGAATCGGTATTTGTTTCCAAGGATTGATGATCTGTTTGATCAGATGAAGGGTGTGATGATGTTTTCAAAGATCGAATTGAGATCAGGGTATCACCAGTTATGGATCAAGGAGGATGGAGTCCCTAAGACCGCCTTTAAAACGAGGTTTGGACATTACGAATTTATTGCTTTACCTTTTGGACTGAAAAAAGCCTTGGGTATTTATGAGTTTGATGAACGGGGTGTTCTGTAAATACTTGGAAAAGTTCGTCCAAGTATTCATTGATGATATTTTGATTTCCTCTTGGATGATGGAGGAGCATGACGAGCACTTGCGTTTGGTACTATAGTGTCTGCAAGAGAAAAAAATTGTACGGGAATTTGTCTAAATGCTTGTTTTATCAATCGAAGATTCACTACTTAGGGAATGTCATCTTCGGCGAAGGTATCGCCATGGATCCAGCAAAGGACGAGGCTATTATGGAATGGTCTGCGCCGACGAATGTCCCTGAAGTGTGTAGCTTCATGGGTTTAGCGGGATACTATCGATGGTTCGTCGAGGGTTTTTCGAAGATAGAAAATACGATTACGGAATTGCAGAAGAAGAACAAGAAGTTTTTTTGGACAATGAAATGTGCAGAGGCATTTCAGAGGCTCAAGGAGTTGTTGATGACAACACCAATATTGATGGTCCCTGACATGGACGTAGACTTATTGGTATGCAATGATGCATCCAAAGAAGGCTTAGGCGGAGTCTTGATGCAAAATGGTCGAGTGATCGCTTACATATCGAGAAAGTTGAGAAGGCATGAGGAGAACTATGTGATGCACGATTTGGAGTTGTTAACCATTGTTTATGCCCTAAGAGTTTGGAGACACTACCTTATTGGATGAAAATTTGAACTAAAAACATAACACTGTGGACTACAACACATCTTTATGCAAGTTGAATTGAACGCACGACAACGGCATTGGTCGGAATTGCTTAGCGAGTACGATTTCGAGATTACTTACATAAAAGGGATAGTGAACAGACTGGCAGATGCACTGAGTCAGAGACCATGCATATTTTCGGTGATGCCTCTTCAAACGAATCTCCATGAAAAGATTATAACTTTATAGTGTGATGATAACTGATACAAAGAGGTCAAGGATTTTATCGGACAAAAAACAATGATGGTACCCAAATTTGAAGGATTTAATTTGGACAACGACGGATTATTGAGATTTAAAGGTCGAATTTACGTACCGCCCAAAGACGAGTTGAGGAGTTTGATCCTAAATGAGGCTCACAAAACAGTGTACATGGCTCACCCAGGAGTCACGAAGATGAGGGTAGACCTTAAACCCTTATTCTTCTAGAAAGGAATGAAGGCAGACATAGTCAACTACATGGCCAGATGTCTAGTGTCAGCAGGTGAAGGTTGTACATAGACATCTGGCAGGATTACTACAGCCACACGCAATTCCGAAATAAAAATGGGAGTTCATTTTGATGAATTTCATTGTTGGATTCCCACCAACGACAAGAAGACGCGACTAGATTTTTGTCGTAGTCAACACTCTAATGAAGAGTGATCATTTTATTCATGTGTGTATGACGTATCTAGCACCTGACATAGCTAGAGTTTTCATCGGTGAGATTGTGAGGCTACATGGCATGCCTAACTGGATTATATATGATCGAGGATCGGTGTTTAGTGGACGATTTTGGACTCGTTTCCAAGAGGCCTTGGGAACCCAACTTAAAATTTGTACCGTGTATCACCCAAAGACAAACGGGCAGACCGAACGACCAAATGAAATCTTGGAGGGAATGTTGCGTATGTACGTTATGGACTAGAATAAGCGTTGGGAAGAATTCTTGCCACTAGGAGAATTTGCATATAACAACAGTTATGAAAGCACCATTAAGATGGCACCTTTCGATTTCTTTAGGGCGACCGTGTCAGACGCCTTTGAGTTGGAATCAGCTTGAGGATGTTAATGTTTAAGCCATTATTATAGTTCTTTGCATTTCATTAGATAACAATAGCATAATCCAAGATCACTGAGAAATACACAATCGCAAGAGACATAGCAGTTGTCCTGGGAAACCCCCTAGGGGAAGAAAACCCAGCAAAAATTCCTTAATATAGATAGCCAATACAATTCCAAGAGATCTCTTAAACTAATACAGAAATTCCTCTCCCAGATATGCGCCATTCTCTCTCCTTCTTCTCTAACTGTAGATCTGAAACTTGTCTCATGAAATGAGCAAGTGAGTTGTGTGTCTAAGTGAGGCGCTAGCCTCCTTATTTATATTAGACTGGCACGTGTGAAGTGTCTCTTCACTGGAAGGGTTGACTTCTCCAACTGGGTGGTTATAACCACCTTTAATATTTTCTGGGGCCTCTTTAATATCTGTTGGGGACGACTTCTTATTCTGCCTATTATAATTATCATTTGACCAATCTGCAAAAGGGGATTTGGTCCTATTACAATAGCCGACATGATCAATCCACAATGGGGATTAATCCAATGAATAATATATCAAATAATAATAAGAATACTCTTTGCAGTTACATTATTTCAACACTCCCCCTTAACAAGAAGGGTATTCTTCAACAGCATCATGCGAGAGAGAGGACAAAATCATCAATAGCATCAAGTGGGTGAGAGGACAACATCATCAATATCATCTTGTAACACTGACTGGTGTATCTATAAATCATTGGAAGTTTTCTTCATCAGTAGCATCATCATTCTCAAAGGAATGTCATCATCATCTGCATCAATATGTATTAGTATAAAAACCGATACATCATCATCATCACAGCACAAGACTGGCTTATCATAATACAAGACTGGATTTACGTCACAGTTTTCAAGCTAGAAGCTCGGTACTCGTCTCATCTCAATGTCTTTCTTTACGTCACAGCACTCAGGCTGGAAGCAAGATACTAGACTGGCTTTACGTCACAGCTATCAAGTTAGAAGCACAGTACTAGTATCATCTCATTGTCTTGCTTTACATCATAGCACTCAAGATGGAAGCAAGATACTTGTCCTGCTTTACGTCACAACCATCAAGTCAGAAGCATGATACTAGACTGGATTTACATCATAGATATCCAGCTAGAAGCTCAGTGCTAGTCTCATCATATCATCTTGCTTTACGTCACAACCATCAGGTCGAAAGCAAGGTACACATCCTACTTTACGTCACAACCATTAGGTCGGAAGCAGGGAACTAGACTTGCTTTACGTCACAGCTATACAGCCGGAAGCATAGTATTAGTCACACATCATATTTCTTTACGTCACAACCATCAGGTTGGAAGAAAGGTACTCGTCCTGTTTTACGTCACAACCATCAGGTCGGAAGCAAGATACTAGACTAGATTTACGTCACATTATCCAGCTGGAAGCACAGTACTAGTCATATCACATCATCTTGATTTACGTCACAACTGTTGTAACAGATATCAAAATTGACTGTTCTTCCCAAGGTACAAATTGGTTCTCATTCATTTACATTTGATCATGTATATGGTAGCACTGGGTATCCTTCATCAACCATTTTTGAAGAATGTGTTGCTCCACTTGTTGATGGTTTGTTCCATGGCTCTCATCTTGTTATTGATGTTATTGCTTCTACCTTTCCATAATGGATTTACTCCATTTGGGCATTGTCAGCCCCGCCAAATTCTCAAAATCGAATACCATATTTGCTTCTTCCAGGGTTAGTGATCCCTCCCTGGAATATAGAAGATTAGATTTCGAAGGCATTGTTGCAGATCCAAATCGAACTGAAATTAATACGGAACATGACAGCTCTTTGTCAGATAATTCCTTGACCTACCATATCATAGAAAATAGTTCTTTGCACCTACCCAAGCAGCTCTGTGTTGAAACTACCATCGGGACCTCTAGTTCCTCTGATCAGTTTAACTCGAACCTATCCCAAGTTTGAATTGAGAACAAATGTTTCAGCCCTAAATTGGATGATACGAGATAAATTAAAGGTGATCACTTGCATGGTAGTGAAAAATATTTATTACAACTTGAGGAAGTCAATATCAATGTCGATAAATCTAGCAGCAATTCAGTGAGCTCTAAAGTTACCAGTATGGTCGATTCAGAGACTTCAATCGGTCAACTTCCTCATAGGGACACCATGAATGTTAGCAGTTATGAAGAAGAAAAACAATTCGTGGAAAGAACAGTTGTACGGGAAACTAAGTCCCAATCAACTTTTTCAATCATTGAGGGAAAAGTAGAATCTCCTAATTGCAGTTGAATCCTCGGGAAAGGAATCTGTAGATAGACTTCATGTTCAAACAATTCAAGATACCATTTGCTCGAGTGGCTTCAAGGAAGACCATGTGACTGTGGAGATTGATACAAGATGCTCTTCATCAACTCGCTAGTTCTCAGCATGTAGATGACCTAGGTTTTGATCGCGGGCAGAGTATCCAAAGAAAAGTTGAAGGAGGTGATGTGACGGGGAGCATTCTGACACGATGAGAGTGAGGACTGGCTTAATTATAGAGTTCATGGAGAATGCATTAAAAAAAAGTAATAAGTAATATTCGCTTCATCTATGTTCCCCATCATGCGGAGACGAAAGAAGAGAAGCTAATTATCACGGATAAAATTCACGTGGCGTATTCCAAGACACCGAAGTTACCACCACAGAATTTGTTAAGTCTACCTCAGTGGGCTGCTATGATATTTCGGATGCGTGTCGGTGAGTTGCGTAAGGAAATAAAGGGAATGGATCACAGGCTTTTAAATTCTTTATCAACGAAGATGGAGAAATAGATACAGCAAAGTGACCAGTTAAAGGAGAGAAAAAGAAAATATTGGCAATCAATTCGATGAAGCTTTGAAATCAAATAAAGAAGAATATCGAGATCTATTGGCAAAGCCTCGAGTTCACGGAGTGGAATTGATAGACAGGAACGGTGATCCGTTCGAAGCGTTGCTGAAGCGGAATGATCCATTGTGCAGACTAATGGTGGATTTCTTGTTGCAGCTTGTGAGAATCAGAGACCTGACCTATTGGTGGCGCGCTGGCTCATGTAGGAGTTATGGACATGTTACATTTTCATTAGCCACGCATGGACTACTATTTATTTCTCTTGCAGATAAGTCAGAGAGATTCCCCTGGCAGGACTGACAATACTATCAAGGGTCGTTTGAACGCGTTTCTCTCGATAATTGATTGCCTCTGGCTATGCATAGAATCGAAGCGATGGCACTGAGAGGGCTGAAGTACAGGCCGAAATGGAAGAAGAAGAAACCCTGTATAACGTTCCACCAGTTCTGTGGCCAAGCAATCGAATATTAACGGTGCAAAAATAAACTCTAGTTTTGTTGTTCATCGGGGTTTTGTATGAGATGCCGGCAGGAGTTTCTGGAGAACAGGTTTTGCAAGCCCCTAGTCGCACGCACAATTCTAATAACGGTGATGTAGCTTCAGGTGTTCGTCCTCATCGACATCGTAGGAGGAGAAAAAGAGGGATCCCGATCATCCTAAGCCAAATAGGAGTGGTTACAATTTTTTCTTTGTTGAGCAGCATACAAAATCGAAAGCATTGCATCCAGGCAAGGATAGGGAGATCAGCAAAATAATTGGAGATTCGTGGAATAAACTGACTGAGGAAGCATAAGTTGTTTACCAGGAGCTTGGATTGAATGATAGAGAAAGGTACAAAAGTGAAATGGAAGAATACAGAGAGACACAAAAAGTGCATTCTCAGGACAAAGGAATATTGGTTTCTAGAAATGAAGGCTCAAATCAAGGGCTCAGAAATCATATCAAAATCTAGTTTCAAGACCAAAGAGTGCCACTTACAAAAAATGAAGATTCAAATCAAGCGTTGGATCATAATTTTGACCTATTAAAGCATCAGCCTGACCAGAGTCTTTCCTTTTAAGTGGGAATACAAGGCAACGGTTTTAAAGTCGTACAGTTATCTGATAAGAATGGCATGGTTTGTGCGGACATGTCTATAAAACAAGAGTCTTTGGCGGGAACCAAAATGTCCACTGAACAAGAAAACAGCCAAGGCAGTGACTGTAAGAATATGGTTTTAGATGATAACTTTAAAATAACTGATGACGCGGATGAATTAACAGTCGACCACAGAATTCTTGGTTGGAGGTCTGATGCACTAACAGTGTTGTATTTTTAGTCTCAGGTCTTCAACCTGAGGGTTGACTGTTTTTTATTTTGGAATTGGTGTATAGTATACTAGATTGCAGGTGTAACCAAGCAGGTTAAAGCAACCTGGATGCATGGACCGGAATATATTACACAATGCCCAACTCCACCGGGTGGAAATTTCACACAGCGATTTACCATTAGTAGACTCAGTTATTGTTGGCGTTCTCAAAAATAAATCCCATTGATTAAGTTGGAGAACTTCAGAGGATTCATGATATGTCGTGAAAATTTATTCATGTGAGACACCGAACAGTCATCACCGAGAATTCGAAGGAGAAGTGCTCCCAAACGGAAAAACACCTGGCAGTCACAGAATTCCAGAGAAGGCGAATCGGTTCATATTTCCCGGAACGCTAAGAGTTTTATGTTAGATTTTTCTCTTTTAAAAGAGGATGTATGTAACACCTAGGGAGGGGAATAGCCCGGGAACCTTTTTGGAGGATGGGTTTGTAATGCATTCTTTTTCAGCAAATATAGAACAGAATGCCAAGAGATTCTATACTTTGTCATTGTCTAATTCTGTTTTCTTCCTGTATTATTGTTTCTAAAGTTTTCATCACTGCGCTTGCTTCCTTACATTTATTATTTCAGCTTGTAATGGTTACAATTCAATAATACCTCTGTTGTAGCTAATTTAAAGAATTCCTTAAGGTGCAGTTTTTCCTCTGTTTTGTCGTGAGTAGAACAAGACTTGCATCCTAATTGTTTTTCCTTATTTACAAGTTTTATTTTTTCACAGCCTTTCCTCTGTCTTTCTATGAGTGAGACAAGACCTGTGTTCAGATATTTGAAGTTTCAGTGTTATTTCTTCTATTGAAAGGAAGACCAAATACTTGGCTTTTTCTTTCAGTTTTGTTCATCCCCTATCTTCTATCCATCCTCATGATTTTAAAATGAATTAGACAAACGAGGTCGTGCCTTTTCGTTTCTGATCTATAAATGAGTGGAATGACTATTTTCAACCTAGTTCTAGAAGCCTCCTATGACTGATCAATCAACAAGATTTATTTCTTTTAAAAATGTGCTAAGGCTTGGCTCTTTTACAGCCTAGAGTCGACTCTTGTGACAACAACAACCATCAGGTCAAAAGCAAGAGATGTCTCATCACCGCATCTACTCCCCCTTTCGAGGAGGGTCCTTTCGGACTATACCAAGCTTATCTCAAAAGTACTCAAACTTTATGCAAGATAGTGGCTTGGTCAACACGTCAGCAACCTGTTCATCTGTGCTAATGTACTGGAGCTTTAAGGCTCCTCTCTGCACCATGTCACGGATGTAATGATAACGGATCTCTATGTGCTTTGACCTGTCGTGGAATACAAGATTCTATGTCATCTTTATGCAGCTTTGGTTGTCACATAGAATCAAGGTTGCTCTCATCTCTAAGTCAAATAGGTCGGTAAGCAACTTTCAAAGCCATATAGCTTCGTAGCTGGCAGAACATACAGCAATGTATTCTGCTTTCGATGTGCTGAGAGAAATACTAGATTGCTTCCTACTCTGCCATGAGATCATAGCTTATCCCAAACTGAAACAACATCCTGAAGTGCTTTTCCTATCAGAAACACTTCCTGCCCAAACTGCATTAGTATATCCACTCAATCTGAAATCATGATCTCCATCATAGCTGAGACCACAATCTATTGTACCTTTAAGGTACCTCATCACATGTTTTGCAGCCACTAGATGAACAGGTATGGGTTCTACCAAAAACTGACTCAAGGTGTTCACGGTAAAACAAATGTCTAGTCTGGTGTTCATCAGGTACATCAGCGATCAAATAATCTATTTGTACAGTGTGGCATCAATCAATTCTGACGAAGTATCGACCAGCAGCTTCAACTTTGCGTCCATCGGTGTAGTCATGGGCTTGCATTCCAACATGTCAAATCTCTTCAAGATTTCGTTTGTGTACTTCCCTTGGTTAAGGAAGATCCTCTCAGGACTCTGCCATACCTCAAGACCTAAGAAATAATGCATTAGGCCAAGGTATTTCATTTCAAATTCTGAGGCAAATCTCTTTTTACATTCAGTGATGAGATTTTCTTCTCCAGTTAAGAATAAGTCATCCACATATAGCAGTAATATTATTGGCTCATTGTTCATGATTTTAAAGTAGAGGTTAGAGTCTTCTTTACTCTTGGTAAAGCCTAAGCTCATCAAGAAACTGTCTATTCGGCCATACCAAGCTCTAGGAGCTTGCTTCAATCTCCAGACATGAGACTTCATGTCTTCAACCTCAAATCCTTGAGGTTGCTCTATATACACTTCCTCTTCGATGACACCATTTAGAAAAGTTGTCTTCATGTCCATCTGGTGCAGCTTCCACTTCATCTTAGCTGCAAGAGCTATGATGGTTCTGATCGAAGTGTATCTGGCCACAGGAGCGAATGTCTCTTCATAATCAATGCCTTCCTTCTACGAAAAGCCACGAGCGACAAATCTTGCTTTATACTTCTCAATACTTCCATCAGCAACATGTTTTATTTTGAAGAGCCATCTGGAGGATACCACATCTTTATTCTTCGGTGTGGGAACTATTTCCCATACTTCGTTCTTCATTATGGATTGCTATTCCTCTGTCATGGCATCTGCCCATTCTTTCCTATGAATGGCTTCTTCAAAGCAGGTAGGCTCCTCTTCTAGGAGATCACACATCAAAGCGGTATAATCGAAGAATGGCTTTGGTCTTTTCACCTGTCTCGTAGTTCCTTGGGGAACATCGTACTCTTATCCATATTGAATAAGCTCCCTAGCCCAAGATGGCTTTCTTTTATGGAGGATCATCATCTGAGGAGGTTCTTGCACTTCTACTATATCATGGTCTTATATAAGTTCCTCATCAGGGGAAGTTACGACTTCCCTCACTGGTTCTGCAGCTTTGGGAACCTCCCTCATTGCAGTACTGGGGATTATGGGTTCCTCTTCATATACTTCTTCAAGCTGGCATAGTTTAGATTTCTTGAGCACTGCATCTTCATCAAAGGTCACATCCCTGCTGATATCAATGTGATGGTGACCTGGTATATAGATTCTGAAGGCCTTAGAGACCTCACAATATCCCACAAATATTCCCTTATTTCCTAAAAGGGTCCATCTTGTTTCTCTTTTCTTTAGGTATATGAATAAACACTGGACGGCCAAATATTTTGAGATGGATTACCTCTGGCTTCTTTTCGATGAACATCTCTTCCGGTGTCTTGAGCCCAAGTGCACGATGGGACAATCGATTCTGCACATATACAGCTGCCATTGTTTCTTCTACCCATAAGCACATAGGAAGATCTTGATCATGGATCATAGTTTTCACAGTTTCCAGTATGGTTCTGTTCTTTCATTCAGCTACACTGTTTTGTTGGGGATTATAGGAAGTAGTGAGTTCCCTCTTGATCCCAACATCTTTGAAAAAGTTCACAAACTCTTTTGAGGTATATTCTCCTCCATTATCTGACCTAAGTATCTTAATATTCCTTTCAGAAAGGTTCTCTATCAAGGATTTGAATTCCTTGAACTTGTTGAACACTTCATCTTTAGATTTCAACAAATGTATCCAAGTTTTATGAGAGTAATCATCAATGAATGATACATAATATACATACCCACTAATGGAGGATGATGGCATTGGGCCACACACATCTGAATAAATGAGTTCTAGGACTCATTCTGTCTTGATGTCCCTCTTCGAAAATGGGTTCTTGATGTTCTTCCCTTGTGCACATCCATTGCATATGCCTTTATGGTCACCTTTGAGTTCTGGTAAACCTGTGACTGCTTTTCATATGTATGGTAGTGCCTTGTAGTTGATGTGGGATAACCTTCTATGCCAAAGTTCACATGATTTTTCAATGGCGTGGGTCATGGCAACCTCTGAGTCACCCTTTAGTTTATACAAGTCATTTTCTTCACTTCCAATGATGATTGCTTCATTTAAGGTTTCTCCTTTAGCCAACATAAGAACTTCTCCATATATAAAGGAAACTCTGAAGCCTTTCTTTTCTAAAGCTGAAATGGAGAGTAGGTTCTACTTCAAGCCTGGTACATATAGTACGTCCTTCATTTTTAGTGAATTCCCTAAATTCAGTTTATGGTTTGATTCTCCCACTCCCTTGATGGGATATTGGTGATCATCTCCAAGTGTCACTTTCTAAGAAAACTTCTTTTCTGAGATACAAGAGAGAATGTTTCTTTGTCCCGTCATGTGCTTGGATGCACCATTATCAATGAGCCAAGTGTCCTCTCCGGGTGTTACAGATCCTAAGAGGGTCGAGATCAAGACATGGTCTTTGATCTACTCTCTTATCATATTTGCAGGTGGCTCTTCATCTTCGACTACATGGGCATGGAGCCTCTTATGTTTTCTCTTGTATTCTTCTCATCTGGCTAGACAAAACTGTTGGAAATACTAAAACAACTGAGAGGGGGGGGTGAATCAGTTGTATATAAGCTTAAACAATTTTAAGTCTGTTAAAACATTATTAATATTTCTTCATGTGGTCATCAACAAT
>JZKD02S2155675.1:14982-32251 GCA_000966675.3 Picea glauca
CTGGAAGGCATGGTGATTTTAATGGATCAAGTTTTGTGCAATTATTTTGTGGGAGAAAGCCTCCTCCCACCAAGATTTTACATTGGATTCGAGAAACGCAAGGCAAGTTGATCCTGGGAAAGGTTTAAATCTCTCCTCACAATTGAGGCCTTTTCACTTTCTTTTTTTGAAAATATGGAGGAGGCAGTTTTGGACAAGGGTCCATGGCTTGTGAAGATGTGGTATTGATTATTTTTCACTTGTTCAAGCAATTTAACTCCTTAACATGAAGATATATGTCGTTGCTCGAGGTTCATCTTGTGAGGTTTCCTTTTTATCTGTTGTGGCTAAAAGTCTTGAAAGTCATTGGGGGCTCCCTGAGCACTTTCCAGTTAGTAGCTTCATAAACCATACACATTTGGAAGGGACTCTTTGTATTATGGTATTTATAAATTGGAATGACAACTTGCTAGATAAACTTGTTGTGGAATGTGTTAAGACGAAATATGTCCACAAGTTGCACTGTGAAAAATATCACTTTCAAATGTAGGGTCTATCACGATGCAGGTAATATTCTACAAGATTGTCATAGGAAGGTTTTAATGTACAAGAAAAGAAGGTCAATCAATGATTTGTGTGTTTCCAATCCTCTTTGAAAGAGGTAGGTTGAGGGGAGTATCTTTGTGCGAGATGAGGCTCATGGAGGGACACAGTCCCATCCTCTTTCCTTGGATTCTCAAGAAGGACCTCAAACAGTTGATGCCTTGCATGGGGGCTATAATTTGGAGTTGACGGTGATACCTCCCTCATACATCCAGAGGTTGGGATACCTTATTCTTGATCTCGATGTCTTGGTAGTTTGGAGACCTTTCTCAATGACTTTCATCTATTATCTCCCCACCCTTTCAATGAGTTCTGATCTTGGGTATTTTTTATGTGGATCATCACGAACTTGATGGAGTGGCTAGGATGTGTTAGGTAAGGGATGATCTTCTTGTGGATATATTCTAGTGGAGTATGACTCATCTGAAGTTTGCATAAACAATTGTGGGAACCCATCATTGGATCCAAGGGTTCTTGAATTTAGGGATAATGAGTGAAGGCTGAGGGAGAAAGAAGGATCAATGTTTGGTGAAAAGAATGCCCCCCTCATGATGATATTTTCCTAGAGATGTGTGGAAAGGGCATGTGTGCATTGGAAGTGATGGTGAGGGGCCTCGAGTCTCTATTGGACAATGGGTTAGGGAGATGTGATGAAGATATCCATGCCTCCTCCAAAGACCACTCTATTTTGCATCTAGTTCATAGCTCTTTCATTGTTAAGGGACTAGCTCTTTTTCCCAACATCTACAATTTTACTAGGTGATTTAATTGATTCATTCCCAACTTTGGAGGCTAGTCTATCCTCAGAGCATGAGCCATTTAGGGTCCTGAACAGATTGTCGAGCAGGTCCAAGGATGATGGTGCAAAATATTCAAAAGGCAAGTAGTTAACATTCATCCTATTGATCATTCTTCTTAATCTCTACCTCATAAATAGGCTCCATGGGGGCTTTGACTGATCATTCTTCTTAATCTCTACCTCATAAATAGGCTCCATGGGGGCTTTGACGTGAACCATTTGGACTAATTTTATGTTATAAGAGTGAGTTATCATTTTTTAAATCTGATTTTTTGTATTTTGGTTGTAACGTCCTTGACCATCAACCCCACTGATGGGCAATGCTACTACGTAGAATAACACTTATAAAGTATGCATTTAAATGAAGTTAAATGACTTAACACCGAGTAAACACATAATTACCGCTAACATACAAAATTAAATAGAATTAACAATAATTCCACTTGCAACGGAATACATGATAATATTACAAGCATCACAGACATGCATTTTAAAATTAAACACATAATGATACTTATCTTTGAAATTGTAGTAACTCCACCAACAACGTGCAGAACTTCCATGAACCTCCCAGCCTTAGACCACGTTGCTCATCACGCTCAACAGTGGGTCACCCCCGAGCTGGGACTAAGCTCCACCCCGGGCAAGGGAATCCTAGACTAGGCTAAGGTTACAAGAAAATTGCACAGAGCAACTGAAAGGATTCTCTCCAGGATCCTTCTTATGCACACTACTCACAGACTCTCATTCCCCACATGCATGTTCCACCCGGGAGTATACACCTTCACAAGCACAGTCCATCGATGCTTCTCCTCCCTCTCTGGGTCTCGGCAACAGGCCGGATCATGAATTCTCAAAGCTCCGTAGCTAGTGCTGGACTCTCTCTGGGAGAAAACCACTTCCCAACAGACTCTCTCACCTAGAGAGAGCTGCTCACAGGCCTGACAACCTACCTCTTCAATCACGGTCTTGACAACCCGCTTCTTCAACCAGTTTCATCCCAATTCCCGCAAGGTGAAGATAACAACAACACAATTCCACTCTGGAAAAATAGAAGACAGCGACCCAAAGACAGTTCGGGTACGAACTCGGCTATGCAAGGGAGGATAGGCTAGGCTCACATGATACACAGGTGACACGGCTCAATCCACAGTTTTGCCACTGGTTTCAGGGTGCGTGACAAGGAATCAACGCAGAGGTCGAACACAGACTCAAACAATTCAGAAGGTGGCTTCTCATGAAAACATTACGTTTTTCTAGTTTCAGAGTTGTGTGAGGGTATGCAGAGATCAGAGGCAGATGCACAACAGGACAGATAGTAGATGCCCGAATGGAGAACGAACCCCCATCACGGCTCAATTCTTATGTTAAATTACATGTGCCTGGGCCAACACATGTCGCCCATGAAGCTGCATGCACTCCATCAAGTATGCATTCCCTTTTTCCAGGAACTTAGGATAAAAATATACCTTTCACACCACTTTGAAATAATAATAAATTAGTATTCCTAAGGACTTAAGCCCCTAAGATTAGCCCCGATTTCCAACCTTTCATCCCCCTTTCCCTTACCCACCTTGTGGAAGCTTAGTCCCCCATCACTCTTTCTTCGTGGTCGGTCTGCATGCAATGATGTTTAATCTTTATTAATGTTCTGCATAATTACATATACAAAAACAAGCTCCTGACCTATAACACTTGGGCTCTTCGGCCTAATAAACACATAAGCCCACCAGCTTATCAATACTTGGCTCACCAGCCTACAAAACATTATTACAATTCATAAACATGATTTCAATTCATAATACAACTGGGGCACGTCCTTGGGGTATTACAATCCCCTCCCCTTATTTTTGCACTGTCCTCAGTGCAACTCCTTACATAGCATCAACAAGATTTTCAAAATCTTCAAAAAGATGCGGGTATTCTGTCTGCATAGCATCTTCATGCTCCCATGTCACGTCCCCGAGACCATACCAGGTCCATTGGACCTTTACAAGCCCTATGGATCGATTCCGGAGTTGTTTGATTTTCTGGTCCAATATGCGCACATGATGCACTTGCAAGACACCTTCTTTCTCCACCTGAATCGCATTCCAATCGATTACATGATTAGCATCAGGTATATATTTCTTAAGCAATGAAACATGAAACATATTATGTATAGTCATGAATGTAGGTAATGCAAGCATATATGCAACTGGCCCAATCCTTTCTAGGATTTCAAATGGCCCACAAAATCTGGTTGCCAACTTGATGCAGTTTCCCAGCTTCAGGGAACTTCTATCAGCTTTCACTTTCAGGAAAACATGATCACCCACTTTAAACTCTCTATGGGTTTTGTTTTTATCAACATAATTTTTCTGCCTGTCTTGGGAAGCCTTTAAATTCTACTTAATTTTCAGCATTTTCTCTTCCATTTCCTTGAGCAACTATGGCCCAACCACTGCCCTATCAGTTGGATTATCCCAGCTTTCTGGAGTATTGCACTTTATGCCATAAAGTGCTTCAAATGGGCTCATCTTCAACGATGATTAATACCCATTGTTGTAGGCGAATTCTACCAAATGTAGGTATTCTTCCCATTTCGATGGTTTTTCCATCACATACATCCTTAGCACGTCTTATATTACTCTGTTCACCCTCTCAGTCTGCCCATCGGACTCAGGATGATAGACTGTGTTGAAGTTTAGATTCGTTCTGAATCCTTTGAACAACCCCTTCCAGAACTTGGAGGTAAATTTTGGGTCCCTGTCAGACAAAATTGTCTTGGGAATACTGTGCAATCGTGTTATTTCCCTCATAAAAATATCAGCAACGTTAGCTGCCTTGTGAGTAGTCTTTAGCGGAATAAAATGTGTAGCTTTCATAAGCTTGTCCACCACCACCATGATTGGATCATGTTGCTTGCCTGTTCTGGGCAATCCTGTGATGAAATCCATTGTCACCACTTCCCACTTCCACTCAGGAATGGGTAAAGGTTGCAGCAACCCTGTTGGGTGCCTGTGTTCAGCTTTAACCTTCTGGCACTCCATACATCTGGCGATGTATTCAACAATCTCTTTCTCCATACCTGGCCAAAAGTAATGCTCTTGACTGTTGCCATGGTTTTCTGATATCCAGGGTGCCCTGCATAAGACACATTATGCATTTCATTCAAAATCATAAGTTTCAAGTCCTAGACATTAGGTACATAAATTATGTTCTTGTACTGAAGTGTTCCGTCAGTTTCCAATTTATAATTTTCCACTTTATGTGGCATCTCACCTTGTTGTAGTTTTGCTACCAAATCCCTGTACTGCAAATATGCATTTGCAGCTTCCAAAATTATGCTTTTAATATCAGTTCGGTACATGCTAATGGTTGTAGCATGTAATTTGTGTACTCTCCTGTTGAGTGCATCAGCCACTTTATTCTTCTTCCCTTTGATATGCTTGATATCAAAATTGTACTCACAGAGAAACTCCAACCACCTACTATGCCTAGCATTCAAGGTTGGCTGATCAAACAAATATTTCAGACTGTTGTGGTATGTTCTCAATTCAAACCTCCTTCCCATGAGGTAATAACTCCATTTCTTTAGAGCGTGAACGATCGCTGCCAACTCTAAATCATGAGTTGCATAGTTCCTTTCGGGCTTTTTCAACTTTCTGGATTCATAACAAATTACGAATCCATTCTGACTGAGGACTTGTCCCAGTCCTTATTTGCATGCATCAGTACAAACCACGAAATCCACATTTGGATCTGCAATCTTTAGGATTGGAGCACTAGTTAACAGTTGCTTCAATTGTTGGAAGCTTTTCTCACATTCTTCTGTCCACTGAAATTTCTTCTCATTCCTTTGCAAAGAAGTGATAGGGTGAGTTATCCTCGAGAACCCTACGATAAACCTTTTGTAATAACTAGCTAGACCCATAAAGGATATGACTTCTGTCACATTCTTTGGCACTGACCATTCTCTGATGGCCTCAATATTCTCAGGATCTACAACTATCCCATCTTTCGAAATAATATGCCCCAAGTAATGGATTTTTTGTTGATAAAACGAGTATTTTCTCAACTTGGCATACAGAGGGTGCTTTCTTAGCACTTGCAGCACCATCCTTAGATGTTGTTCATGCTCTTCCTCCGACTTGTAATACACTAGGATGTCATCCAAAAAGACTATGACAAACTTGTCTAGATAGTCCTTGATACACCATTCATTAGGCACATAAAAACAACGGGTGCAATTGACAACCCAAATGGCACCACTGTGAATTCATAGTGACTATACCTTGTTCTGAGGGCGGTCTTGTTGATGTATTCATCCTTTATCCTTACCTGGTGATATCCCGACCTGAGATCTATCTTCAAAAATATCTTCACATCCTTCAACTGATCGAAGAGGTCATCAATCCTCGGCAGAGGATATTTGTTATTTACAATTACTTTGTTCAATTGTCTGAAATCGATACACAATCTCAACGTCTCATCCTTCTTCTTCACAAGCATGATGTTAGAATATAATGGATGTGCTCGTTTAACCATAGACAATATAGCAATATTATTACCCAACCATAGGCCGAAGCCACCCCTGAACACCTTAACTTTGACAGAGAAAGATTTTGGAAGCAAACCCTAGGCTTAATAGCCAAACAAAGGTGGTGCACCTCTCTCCAAGTATAGTGCACCAAGCAAGAATAACATAAACTGATCAGAGAGTCCAACCCAGAAAACCGAAAATGCAGATTGCAGAATTGTCGACAGCAAAATCTCCCAAGACTTGCGCACAAACTGGCCAACTACAGTGCGCACAAGTGTATTTCTGCATTTCTGAGAATCTTGGCCAAAATGAAGACTGACCTCCTATATTTATATTGTTTCTGCCAGACTCCCTAGGTCGACTTCTCATTATGGGTGCTAATTACTTAGTATATAACATTTCCTTTAGCCAACTTCTTCTCTTGGAGGTTAATAACCTAATACAAATCATTCTCTTGAGCCAACTTGTCTTTTAGGGTTCTTGACCAATTATTTAGGGTTTCTTCTTGCTTCCCGAAATATTCTATTCTCGTCAGGTTTACACGTGGAGATAAATACCTCCCGCAGCTACCATAATATCAACACAGGATCAGGGCACCCCAAGGCGACACACTTGGGTGTATATACCCCTTCTTCAGAAGCTCTTCAAGCTGCAATTACAGTTCTTTCATCTCTTGTGTACTCATTCTGTAAGGATCTTTTGATACTGGAGCTGCTCCAGGCATCAAGTTTACAGAAAAATCAATTTCTCTCTTTGGGGGTAGTCCGGGTACCTCTTGAAATACATCTTAAAACTCCTTTAGTACCGCATGATCTCGATTCCTTGACACCTTATCCTTAGGTGTTTCCTCCACATGGGCTGCAAATAATTGACAACCTTTCCTGTAGCACTTCTTCAACTGCATTGCTGAGATTTCTCTGATAGCAACAGCTCGGGGAATTCCTTGGACTGTTTTCTGATTTCCTTCCTCATCCAGGCAAGTGAATGCCTTGTTACGATAGTCCAAGATGGCATGGCATTGGTCCAACTAGTCCATCCCAATTAGACAATCATAAGAAATTGTTGGCCCTTGACCAAGTTTTGGAGATCCTTGGTCAGATTTGAGCTATTTTGGGACTTCGACATACTGTCGAAGGCAGAGCGCAAGTCAAAGCGGAGATCGCAGGATCTCAGCCCCTTTTAGGGATTTTTGGGATTAGGGCTTCCATAACGGATATGGGGATGTCGTACCATGGGTTTACCCATGTTTAGGCCCTTTTGTAATGTATAAATAGAAAGCTAGGTGATGTAAATAGGGGGTGTGATGTTAGGTACTAAAGGCAAGTGAAGGCCAATGTGCTAAGTGCAAGTGATAGTTGTACATGTTTTGTGCATACTGTGTGAGACTTGCAAGGCTAAGTGCAAGTGACTGTAAGAGATTGTGTAAAGGCTTTGTGTTGTAACCTAGCTCGGGGAAGAATGATCTGGCGAGGTGCACGCAGATCTCCTATCCTATGCGGAGTAGGACCTTGTGGCTCTCTGCATGTAGAAGATTGACAGAAGACAATAAAGAGAAGAAGAGTTGGTGTACGTAGCCCCAGGCTGGGGGTGAATCACGTATATCCTATGTTGTGGTTGCTTTGTGCATTATGGTTGTTTTATTGTTCATATGATTAATACTTAGTGCAATTATGTATGCTTAGATGAATATGATAGCTTAGTGCTTAATGATGTGAATAAGATGCTAGATTTGATCTATGTTGATGTATTTAGTGCTTGAATGTGTTGAATCTTGTTGAATATTGTGTTGCGTTGTAATTAGGGTTTATCTGCGATGTAGACAAAGGTTAAGTACTAATGAATGACAACTGCTAAGTGCTTTGTTAGAGTATTGTAATCACATATCTGTGTCCCATCTAAGGCTGCAGACACTGGAGTCTTGCAACCACCCCTGCCTCTACCTCGGGTGAGACTTCTACTTCGCAGGTGTTGCTGAAAGGGCTGGTAGTTACGGTTTTGTTGGTAAGTTGTTGAAACGTTGAATCCTGGGTCTGCCCCTGTGCCGAAAAATGGTTCTTACCAAGTACTCCGCAGGTTGTGCGAGACCAAAGAGAAGCCATTGCCCGGAGAGCAGTTGAGAGGATCAGAGCATTAGCTCTGGGATGTAAACAGCGTAGCAGTAGAAGTGCGCAAACTTATGAGAGACTTACTGAAGACCATGAACTAAAGACACTGGAGTCACAGCTCCAAGAGGCAAAACAACAAGCAATGACGATACAGGCACAGTTGAAGCTATTGTCAGCAGTTTAGAGAATGAAACAATCCCAGGAACAACACACTGTTCAACAGCACGTCCATACCATATAGAGCAAAGTCATGGAAGTGACTCAGAGGCTCCAGCTAGTCCAGCACGCATCTTGCCAACTATTCAAAGAGATTGAAGGACGAGGAGCAGAGCTGGAACAAGTAGTCACTTAAGTCAAACAACGCTTAGAGGGACCTGTGAATGAGGCAGTTTTTCAGAAGTTTGTCGAGCAGGAGGCCCTGGCACAGGAGCAGGTCAAAGCAGCTCGAGCCAGGCTCGAGGCTTTTGAAACAGAGCTACCCATATCAGAGTGACTCGGGACGAGTCACAGGTGAGTGTTGAGGGCCTGTTGTCCCTTGACCAAGTTTTGGAGATCCTTAGTCATGTTTGACCTATTTTGGGACTTTGATAGGCTGTCGAAGGCGGAGCGCAAGTCGAAGCAAAGATCGCAGGATCTCGACCCCTTTTAGGGATTTTTGGGATTAGGGTTTATGTAACGGGTATGAGGATGTCGGCCCATGGGTTTGCCCATGTTTAGGCCCTTTTGTAATGTATAAATAGAAAGATAGGCAATGTAAATAGGGGGTGTGATGCTAGGTGCTAAAGGCAAGTGAAGGCCAATGTGCTAAATGCAAGTGATAGTTGTACATGCTTTGTGGATACAATGTGAGACTTGCAAGGCTAAGTGCAAGTGATTGTAAGAGATTGTGTAAAGGCTTTGTGTTGTAACCTAGCTCGGGGAAGGAGGATTTGGCGAAGTGCGCGTAGATCTCCTGTCCTATGCGGAGTAGGACCTTGTGGCTCTCTGCATGTAGAAGATTGACAGAAGACAATAAAGAGAAGAAGAGTTGGTGGACGTAGCCCCAGGCTAGAGGTGAACCATGTAAATCCTGTGTTGTGGTTGCTTTGTGCATTATGGTTGTTTTATGGTTCATAAGATTAATACTTAGTACAATGATGTATGCTTAGATGAATATGATAGCTTAGTGTCGAATGATGTGAATAAGATGCTAGATCTAATCTATGTTGATCTGTTTAGTGCTTGAATGTGTTGAATCTTGTTGAATACCGTGTTGCGCTATAGACAAAGGTCAAGTACTAATGATTAGCAACTGCTAAGTGCTTTGTTAGAGTATTGTAATCACAGATCTGTGTCCTAGTTAAGGTTGTAGACACTGAAGTCCTGCAACCACCCCTGCCTCTACCTTGGGTGAGACTTCATCTACTTCGCAGGTGTTGTCGAAAGGGCCAGTAGTTACGGTTTTGTTGGTGCATTGTTGAAGCATTGAACCCTGGGTCTACCCCTATACCAACAAAACCTAAAGGCAAAACATTCAATTCAGCCTTTGTGCTCAGTCCATTCATGTCCACTGGACAGGACTTAACTAACTCAATGACTTTTCTCTTGGTTCCTGTAGCCAACTACACTAACCAAGACTTTTCATGTTTGCTTCTTGACAATTGCAAACTTTCCACCACTCTAGGATCTATATAACTATGGCTAGCCCCTGAATCAATTAAAATAGTAAAGGCATGGTTTTTTATCATACCTTCTACTTCAATCATGTGCAACTAATATTCAACTTGCTTGTTGCACAGGGCTGCGTAGATCCTTGGCATTCTACTGCCCATGTCCTCCATTGTTTCAGCTTGATAAACATTATGGAAAGCTCTCACTTTGCCATTTTTGTGGGGACAATCTTTGTACTAATGGTTTCCCTGATAGCCCCAACACTGAATGGGCGTCTGCCTTGGACTTTATCCCCCTATGTCATCCATTCTTGGCTCTCTAAACAATGTCTGTCCTTGAGGATTGTTTCTGAAAAAGGGAGGTTTGTTTCCCTTCTGCCTCTGCTCTTTCTTAAACTTCTTCTGGTCATCCCAAGCCTTCCAAAAGGTAGGCTTTTCTCTTTGTTGTTCATATAATCATTTCTCTCTTCTTATCGTTTCTTCCATAGTTTTTGGGTCATCATATTGAATCTTGTCACCAATGGAAGGTGGCAATCCACTTAGATACCTATGAATCTTGGTAGTCTCATCCTTGATAAACGGATCATACTTCAGCAATTCCAAAAATCTTCATTCGTATTCATCAATGGTCATGCTGCCCAGTTTGAGTTCAAAGAACTCTTTCATCTTTCTGTCATAGTATCTTTTAGTCAAGTATTTATTCTCGAAATGCCTCTTGAATTCTCTCCAAGTGATATCTTTCTCTCTAATGTGTTGCACCTGCACAAGTTGATCCCACCACATGGATGTTTTCCCTTTCAGTTGATACATCGCAATTCTTCCTTTGGCATGAGAGGAATAATTCTGCAGTTGGAAATATCTCATACCAAACAACCATGTTTCAGCATCTTCCTCCTTCTCGTGTTCTCCATTAAACGTAGGAGGATTAATCTTGTTCATTTCTACCTTTAGTTCATCCACTCCAGATCTCATGTGCTTTTTAGTAGGATATGGGCTTGAACTACTGTGTGCCCTCCTCTTGGAGCGACCTTGGGAGTGATGATGGTGTCTACCAACACTCCTTGATCTTCTTCCTTCAGAAGTCTGGTGACTCCCTGTTTTGCTCTAGTCTCTCTCCTTGTCCAACTTCTTTTCTATTCTCTCCGGACTCTTCATCAACTTTAAGTTGAATTCCCCCTATTGTTCCTTAGCTTTTATGAGCTTTGTGCTATCTTCTCGGTGAGTTTGGGTATCTTTCTGCAATATTTCAATGATTTTCATCATATGCCCTTCCTTATCTATCTCTTCTCCATGCCCATTGGAATTCGACCCTTCAACTCCCAAATGAACATCCATCCCTTTAGCTTCATTCTTTGCACTGGAAGCATTCTATGTCTCCTCCATTTCTTTGCACTCAATGGAAACTCTATTCGGTTCTGACACTCGTTAAACTTCTGCAACACAATGTGAAGACAACTGGAATTTGTCAGGTCATCATTCCTTAACAAATCCCACAACATTCATAAACAAATTTGATTCAAGAAAACGTTCAGTTTTCATTCTCTATGATTCTCGTTCAATCAAGAATCCCCGCAGATTTCTTCTTTCAGAGCTCTTCTCTGCTATGTTTTCGGGCACTAGCCCCTTTCTCTCAGTTCCCCAACCCACGCGACCATGGGTCGTGACCAAGCGCTAGATCAATAAGCACGCACTCAAGCCTTTGGCCTTCGGCTTAGGAAGATTTCCAAGCATAACACAACAGTCACTCAGAGTTCTAAGTTACCAAACTCGCGCAGTAGGGTGGATCAACGGTCCAAGTCTACCCAACATCCTACGACTGACACTCGTTGTGGAACCTCAAGTGTTTGAGTTCCGAGACTTCGAGACTTAAGAAGATTTCACATTCGCACACCTCAAACCATTTATCTCTGAACACTTCCATGTCACCTCAGGAGACATTATTACATTACATCACTTAACATTTTCTCAATTGCGGAGGCATGCAACGGTGGTTTGGAGTAACCCGTCTTTCATCCCGCAATTCTCCTGACGCTGACATGTAACCCATCAGTGAAACCGCGGTTTGGATTGTGGGATGGTCTTGGAGAATTAGCTTCCGTGCAACTTGGGTCCCCGCAATGTCTCCTGGTTGTTGATCTTGATGTATCGTGATCAATGCCACTATGGGTCCTCCGACCTTTAACTATGTTACGTAACCTCGGGCCCCACTAACCCTGCTCACATAGGATGCTACATGGCAGAATACTAGCGACTGATACATGGCCCATTCAAATGGGTGACACTCGTCACGTTCCAAATGCTATCTCAATCTTCCACGAGTTCTAAACCCACTGACACGTGGTACACATCCCATGTGTCCACGTCACCTCTAGGTGACGTCATCATGACTCACCACTTCGGTTCTTCGGGCTTCGAGAGTTTCAACTCCTCTACGCTCGCTTTTGCCTGGAGTTCACGATCTACCGACGTGTGTCCTTCATGATCAACGGCTATGAGCGACTTCATCACTTCGAGATTCGAGAGTTTCAAACTCACAACACTTGCCTCCTCTCAAAGTACTTCCACCCGAAGTAGACGATCTCTTGATGCGTGTCCTTTGCAACGGACGGTTGCGATCTACTTTGGGACTTCGGGAGTTTGTCACACTCCACACTAGAAATCCTCCAAAATGATTTTCCTTTGCCTTCCTGGACACGGATCTAATGGTCATGCTCTTTTCCTACAATCTACGGTGTAGATCTCCTTCGGAAGTTTATGCCTCAGTGCATTCCATTTCTCTCGACTGTCGAACTCTGAAAGGATTCCAGGATAACCCTCCTGCACCTTTTTTGAATCTAACGGTCGTAAAGGACTTTCCTTTTTCTCAAACAGATCGTACGGCTCCAACACCCCAAGTGTTGAGCGCTCTATCTCTGTGGTCAAATACCACGCCGACTGTGGTTTTATTCTACCGCTACTCCTCCTGAGCTTTGTAACACGACCAAGTAACCCCTTGGCACTCAGAAACATTCTAAGGTTCGAAATTGGTTCCTTCGAACACCATTTCCGCTCAAAACCTTGGGTCCAAAGATGTCACATACCCACTACGAAAATCAAACTTTTTCGTTAATTTCTCAACAATCAGAATACTCGAAGCCCTACGGTGATTAGCACAGGCGAGCTCTTTCCTTTTTCCACCTCCATATGATTGTAGTTCACGACTATGGGCTGAAGCAGCACGACGTCTTTTCGCACTTCGCGACTCGGTGCTACCAGAATGTCGAGTCTCTCGACTCTGTAAACCCCGAAGCTTGAAACAGCGAAACGTCGAACCGCGACGGGGCTAGCGAGGGGAAAGTTTCTCTCTTGGGGTCTTGTCTACGTGACCCTATACTGTGTCCATGCGCTTAAGCCAGCCAAGAGCTTATTGGCTTTTTGCGATACATGACTTCTACCTTTCCCCATTCGAATCCCTAGAACTTCCGAGGTCTCCAAGGTTTCCCTCCAAAGGGAGATCGATGGCTGTAAGCCTCCCCTGATCCAACGGTATGGATCCTTTTGGGGTTTCGGTACTCGGGAGTTCGAAATGCAACGACTCCAAGACTCTTCATCATTCAAATCTCTGAATTCCGATATGGATAGTCGTGTAAGAGATCGAAAGCTCTTAGGAGCGTGGATCCAACGGTCCACGGGATTTCGGGTATCGGGATTCCGTGACTCGCGAAGGCAAGGTTTCTTGCCTTTTGGTCCCCCGGATGCCAAAATGCCGAAACGTCGACCGGCAGCCACGTGTCCCTTCAATGGACGGCAACGATCCTCAACCAAGATCGATGGTCATGGTCTTTTTGGGATGATCAATGGTCACGATCAAATCCTGGCTTTTCTCAATCTTAATCACACCTCATGCCATTTCGAGGCTTCGATGATCGAAATTTCGCGACTCGCGAGGACAAGGGTTCTTTTCCCTTTTGTTTCCTAGGTGCCGAAATGCCGAAGCGCTTACCAGCGGCCACGTGTGCTCTATAAATGGACGGTCCATGCACTTCCATGGACCATGGGGTCTATGGTCCCGATTCCTTCATCTCTTGCAAGGGAAAAAGGGGGGGTCGTGGCATTAATGCCTACGTCTCTTTCTTAAATCAAACGGTCATTACAGACCCTAGGATCCTCCGAAGGGATCCTGTTCGTGCATTGCTTGCAAAGGCGGAGAGGAGTCGAGGAATTATCATCCACGTGTCCTCTCTCAGATGAACGATCCTCGTTGTTTCGCGATTTCACGACTTGCGACCCCCAGTGACGCAAATCCTTTGTCAAATCGAATCCCCGGTATCCGAAATATCGATGGACTCTCGATCTCTACCACGTGTCCTTCAAGGATGGACGGTCTAGATCTATATCGAGACTTTCACCATGGAGTGTCCCAATCCCTTGTCATCAGGACTCCCGGAATCCTAAATTCTGAATCCCCGATACCGACTCCTCTCTCGGGACTTTCGCCCTTGTTCACGAGGGCTTAACCCTCATGCATCTCTTAACAGATCCAACGGCTGTCGGGTCTTTCTAGCTAAGATCTGACGTCTCAGATCTGTCCCACATCGCACACTCTCCCACTACTCTCTGGACATGGAAAAACCAACGGTCCAGATACTCCCCCAGAGGGATGGGGAGGTGAATCGCCTATCCGTAGAGCCGTCGGGCCTAACCAGCGCAAGGGAAATCGCGCCACACGCAACCTCGCAAGAGGATAAGGCGTGGGGGAGAAGCGATTGAGGGGGACGATGCGAGGGGAAAAAGAGAACTCTGGCATTATGAAGAGGGGGTGATAGCAGAGAGGAAGGAGAGTAACCTTCGCTACTGGTCACTGATAAACAGAGACGCAGTCTCACAACATCGTGGTCTCAGCTCGGGGGTGGCTAGTGGTAAATCCGCTGGGAGTTGTTGAGCCTACGGTTGGGTGGAAACGAGCACCCCTCTCAGCAGTTGCACTCACTTTCTGGTGTTATTTCTGATAAGTGTTTAACATATTGCATCTTGAAATTCATATGCTAACATATATGCTCATAAACTATGAAATTATGAACGATTACAGTATAAGAATGTTTGTGTAGTGTTTTGATAAGAAATGGTAGATGTATGCTTATAACAGAAAAACCCCGCATGGCTTATGTTGATAAATGAATTTAATTATGCATAAGTTGAACCAAGTCAGAATTCCAGTCCGTTCTCGGGAATTTGTTTCCCCTTATCTGTCTCCAGGAATGCCCCGGAATAGATCTCTTCACAGAGATTCCCTCCTTGGAAAGGTTAACCAAGAACCTGGAAAAAGGGCTTGAATGTGCAAGTCTTAACAACCTTGTATGAGGAGGAATGACCCTCTTAAAATCCTGAAGTAGCAGCATAGGGATAAGTATCGATCGACGGACGAGATCCCATCGGAAGATCAGTGGTCATTCACGACCGTTAGATTGACGAAAGAAACAAGGGCGTTACATACATTGCCCCTTTTCCTCTATCTTCGTGAATAGCGAAGAAATCAGGACCGTAGATCCCCAAGGTCTGTGGGAGTATCTGGACCGTTGGTTTTTCCACGTCCAGAGAGTAGTGGGAGAGTGTGCGACGTGGGACAGATCTGAGCCGTCAGATCTTAGCTAGAAAGACCTGATAGTCGTTGGATCTGTTAAGAGATGCATGAGGGTTAAGCCCTCGTGAACAAGGGTGAAAGTCCCGGGAGAGGAGTCGGTATCGGGGATTCGAAATTCGGGATTCCGGGAGTCCTGATGACAAGGGATCGAGACACTCCATGGTGAAAGTCCCGATATAGATCTAGACCGTCCATCCGTGAAGGACACATGGCGGAGATTGAGAGTCCATCGGTATTTTGGATACTGGGGATTCGAGTTGACAAAGGATTTGTGTCACTGGGGGTCGCAAGTCGCGAAATCGCGAAACAATGAGGATTGTTCATCTGAGGGAGGAAACGTGGATGATAAATCCTCGACCCCTCTCCGCCTTTGCAAGCAATGCACGAATAGGATCCCTTCAGAGGATCCCAGGGTCTGTAATGACCGTTTGATTTAAGAAAGAGACGCAGGCATTAATGCCACGACCCCCCCTTTTTCCCTTGCAAGAGACGGAGGAATCGGGACCATAGACCCCATGGTCCATGGAAGTGCCTGGACCGTCCATCTATAAAGCACACGTGGCCACTGGTAAGCGCTTCGGTGTTTCGGCACCCGGGAAACAAAAGGGCAAAGAACCCTTGTCCTCGCGAGTCGTGAAATTCCAATCACCGAAGCCTCGAAATGGCGTGAGTTGTGATTAAGATTGAGAAAAGTCAGGATTTGATCGTGACCGTTGATCATCCCAAAAAGACCACGACCATCGATCTTTGTTGAGGATCGTCGTCGTCCATCGAAGGGACACGTGGTTTCCAATCGACGTTTCGGCGTTTCGGCATCCAGGGGACCAAAAGGCAAGAAACCTTGCCTTCGTGAGTCACGAAATCCCGATACCCGAAATTCCATGGACCGTTGGATCCACGCTCCTAAGAGTCGTCGATCTCTTACACGACTATCCATATCGGAATTCGGAGATTTGAATGATGAAGAGTCTTGGAGTCATTGCATTTCAAACTCCCGAGTACCGAAACCCCGAAAGGATCCATACCGTTGGATCAGGGGAGGCTTACGGCCGTCGATCTCCCTTTGGAGGGAAACCTTGGAGACCTCGAAAGTTCCAGGGATTCGAATGGGGAAAGGTAGAAGTCGTGTATCGCGATTCCCCAAATCGCGAAAAGCCGATAAGCTCTTGGTTGGCTTAAGCGCGTGGACACAGTATAGGGTCACGTAGACAAGACCCCAAGAGAGAAACTTGCCCCTCGCTAGCCCCGTCGGGGTTCGGCGTTTCGCTGTTTCAAGCTTCGGGGTTTACAGAGTCGAGAGACTCAACATTTTGGTAGCACCGAGTTGCGAAGTGAGAAAAGACGCCGTGTTGATTTGTCCCATAGTCGTGAACTACAATCATATGGAGGTGGAAAAAGGAAAGAGCTAGCCTGCGCTAAGCCCCGTAGGACTTCAGAGATTCTGATTGTTGAGAAATCAACGAAAAAGTTTGATTTTCGTAGTGGGTATGTGACAAAGTGGTATCAGAGCATGGTGACAACACTCGGCCTGATTGGGCTCATGTACGAGTTGCGCATAAGCTCCGTTCAAAGCACTCCTAAGAAGAGTAACCCCCTAACTTAACTCTCTTATCCAGGATCAAAACCTGGAAACGAGAACCCGACTATGTATGCATGTGAAAGAGTTATGAATTTATGCGCAGGTTATAAAAATGTATCTAACTCTTGACTAATAACCAACGTTTGTCTTTTCTGCCAAGCGGACGATCAGCCGCAAGAATTTACAGACGCAGAGAATGGTGACTCACCAAGAGATGGGAGAAGGCTCCCACAATAGAGATGAAGAGTCTGACGAAAGAAGAGCAATAGGAACCCCTCCAGATCTAGCTAAGACAGTGAGGAGTCTCATGGTTGAATTGCAAAGCTGCAAGGCTGACAATGAAAGGATGATGAAAGAACAAGAAAAACAAACTGAAATTAATGCAGTTTTACTGCAGAGCTTATCCGACC
>JZKD02S2155686.1:8995-24724 GCA_000966675.3 Picea glauca
AAGGTCCTGCAAAACAAATAGGTACGCCCTCCAAGGATCTCAAGTCAAAATGTCATGGCAAGTGAAAACCACATCTAATAAACAAGGCACCTGAACATGTGCATTAAAACTACCTCATCAAATTAAACAAATGCTCAAAGACCCTATATAATTGACCAAGTTTAGGTATGGGAGGGGTGTCATAAAATTCCTATTGGGTAGACCAAAACCCTCAAGTAGGGGATGCTCCCAAGGATGCCCCTTCAAGGTCGTGTAGTTGATGATGAGGTGGATAGGGGGTTAGACTTCATAGGTCAATGAGTTTCATGACATACAAGGGCTTGTATTATCTCATTTATGGGTGCCTTTGTAGAAGGTGTGATGCGCTTTTGTCTTCAATGCAACTTTTTTCCAAGCCCATTTATTTATTAATTAATGATCCAAACACGTGCGCACTCCCAATATTGAATTGATTAGCTTGGGGGGCAGTAACACAATGTCACTTGAAAGAAGAGGTCCACAAAGTGCCATATGAGTAACCATCAAAGCGTTATAACACACTAGTGTTAGTCTTTCATTCAAGTGGGATATTTATTATGTGTTTGATCTTTTTCAGGCCTTCAATTCTTTTGAGAGAAGCAGTTCATCGGTCTCAAGGCCTGTTTGGGCGAGCATCTAGAAGGTTTATATCTTATGCCTTTATCTTTTGCCAACCACCATCCCCCTGGGCCTTCAGCCCCTTCTTACCATGAAATGAGGTACATGCCCTTCTTGGGTCACTAAAGTCAAAGGGCCCAGAAGAGGGCAATGTGACGGGAATGCAATGAGCGGAAAGTGATAAGTATGGTCGGGAATGGTATGATGACCCCTCAAGGGGTCCCTGTTGCACCCCTTCCCCAAAAGTTGGCCACTTACTAGGAAGTCGATGACACTCACCGAGGTGAAACAGGGTCAAAAGCATAATGTCCAAGCAGGCGTTCGATAATCAAAAGCAACTTCAATACAACATGCTTAAATTCCTCAAATATTAGGGTGATTACCTGCCACAATACCTGACTTGTACTGCATGAAGCAAGACCCATGTGCCTTCCAGAAGCTAGCTAGTGTGGTGGATGCGTTGACGATGGATCCAAACTATGGTGATAGAACGAGATTCCATATGTGCAAGTGGACATTGCTAGTCATGTGTTCTCTTGGTACTCTATATCTGCAACCTGAGGGCCTCGAGACATTATCTCCTTAGTTATCCCACAAAATGGGGATAACATGGTCAACATGACCCTGGGAAAAATCCCATGGAGAAAACCAGTTTGAAGAGAAATTTTATCATGGAGATCTCAAGCTAAATAACAATAAGGAAATACACAAGAGGAACCTGATACATATGCTAGCTCCTCTCAAGCTTAGCAATGGAGTTCCTCTTGGAATATGCGCCTCCCTTGAGGAATGCGCCCCTCTTTCCTTGTGCTTGCTAGCCTTGAAGAATGTGCCCTTTTCCTTGGTGTGCCCCCTCAACCTTGCTTTGCCTGCTTGCTTTCTTGCTTGTTGAATGCGCCCAAGATCTAGGTGTGCCCCCTTCCTTGCTTAGTGTGCACTCTTCCCAAGTGTGCCCCTCTCCACAAAGATTGCGCCGTCACACTCTTGTGCACCCTTCCTCAAGCTTTGTGCCCACACTCAAGCTTGTGCCCTCTCCTCACAAAATGGCGTCCTCAAGCCTCCTTGTGCCCTTGCCTCTCACAAGTGCGCCCTTCCTCTCCACAAAACCCTTCTTCTCTTCTCGTCTCCTTCACTCTAATCTCCAAGTGAACAATGAATGCTCTTTTGCCTCCTTTCTCTCCTTTAGCCTCATCCTTAGGCTAACCTAGGAAATCGATGGCCAAGATTAGATCTTAGGCCAAAACTCCAATCAATGGTGGAGATTAAATCTCCAAAATGACTTAAGTCTCCTAAGTCACTTTGTGACTTAAGTGTAATAAAGTCACTTTGACTTTATAACATAAAGTAAAGTGGTGAGGGTCAAATATTTCCCCCTTTTGAGTTAAACACTCAATAACTCAAGGAGACCACTTTCCAAGGTACCCAAATCTCAACACTCCCTCTTACCGAGGAAGGTGTTACTCACCACTCCTATCTTGTCTCTAAAGTAGACATGCTTGCCCCTTGGCAAGGACTTGGTGAGAATGTCCGCAACCTGCTCATAAGTCGGAATATACTGAAGCTGAACTGCCCCTCTCTGAACCCAATCTCTGATGAAGGGGTATCTGATCTCTATGTGTTTCGACTTGTCACGAAACACTTGATTCTCAGAGAGTTTGATACAACTCTAATTATCGCAGTGAATAACTGTAGGCCTCAACTCATGACCAAATAGGCCAAACAACAACTTGCGAAGCCAGATGGCCTCGCAGTTGGCCTGACTAGCTGCCATGTACTCTGCCTTAGCAGAACTCAGTGCCATTGACCTTTGTTTCCCGCTGAACCAGGAAACCACTGTTGATCCGAACCTAAAACAACACCCTGAGGTACTCTTCCTGTCAACTGCACATCCTGCCTAGTTTGAGTCTGTGTAGCCAATCAACTTGACTCCATCTCCTCTGACATAGTCCAATCCATAATCCATTGATCTTGCAATGTACCTCAACACATGTTTTGCCCCAATCTAATGCACACTCCTAGGCTCCACCATGTACTAGTTGAGAGTGTTCATGGCAAAACAAATATCTGGTTTAGTGTTGACCAGATACATCAAAGAACCTATCAACTGACGGTATCTCGTGGCATCCACCAACTTGGAATTTGAAGCACTAAGCTTCTTCCAGTTGGTGACCATAGGTGTCGACATGGGTTTGCAGTCCTCCATCTGAAATCTGCTCAGAATATCTGCTGCATACTTCCCCTGTCCCAAAAAGATGTGCCCATCCTCTTGCCAAACTTCCATGTGCAAGAAATAGTGCATCAATCCAATGTCCTTCATCTCAAACTCTGATGCAAGTCCGCTTGGAATCAACTATTTGATGCTTGCTTCATGCGATGAACAAATCATCAACATATAGTATGTTAATAAGTGTATCCTCTCCTTGAATGATGTAGTAGAGGTTCAGATCTGCCTCACTCTTTTCAAACCCCATCTGAAGCAAGTAGGAGTTAATCCTTGAATACCAATCTTGAGGAGCTCGCTTCAGTCCGTACAGTGCCTTTTTCAAGAGGCACACGTGGGACCCCAACACCTCGTTCCCCTGTGGCTGCTCAATGTACACCTCCTCCTATGTGAAGCCATTCAGAGACACAATCTTCACATCCATCTGATGGATCTTCCAACCCATCTCTATTGCAATGGCCATAATACTCCGGATAGAAGCGTATCTCGCAACTGGTGTGCATGTCTCATTGTAATCAATTCCCTCAATCTGAGAGAATCCTCTTGCCACAAAACGAGCCTTGTGTTTCTCTATGCTGCCATCTGCAACATACTTGATTTTATACAGTCACATGGAAGTTACCACTAACTTCCCCTTAGGTCTAGGCACCACCTCCCACACATCTTTGCGCATGATGGAGTCATACTCCTCTTGCATGGCCTCTCTCCAGACTTGTTGGTTTGTTGCCTGCGCCAAAGTAGTGGGCTCTTAATATGTAATGCTCGTCACCATAGCCAAGTAAGACCCGAACCTCTCTGGTGCTCTGATCTCTCTCATCAACCTTTGAGGCTCTCCAACATACTCCTTGGCTTCCTTCAGGGTCTCCTGAAACCATCTCGGTTTCCTCTTCCCTGAAGTAACCTCCTATGGAGTAGTCACCTCATGCCCCCGAGTCTCATCCACAGATCTTTGCAAAGTAGTCTGTGATCTCGAAGCACATGCACCAACTGTCTGTATACCATGTATCTGTGAACCTAAAGTTGTATCGGGTGGACCAGTCACCCCTGAAGTCGGTGTACTTGGCACCTGAGGCTGTGTTCCTTGCGATGCATCACTCTGCATCTGTGGGACCTCCTCAACTCTATCTCTCAACTCAAGAGATCTTCTGAATGCTTTGTTCTCCTTGAATCTGACATCTCTCCTTAGCACTACTTTCCTAAGTGCTAGAATGTAGATCCGATAAGCCTTAGAGACCTCTGAATATCCAACTAGAATCCCATTCGCTGCTGTGGGGTCTAGCTTTGTCCTCTTCTCCGAGGGGACTTGTGGGGTCTAGCTTTGTCCTCTTCTCCGAGGGGACTTGAGAGAACGTCAAACACCCAAATATGCATAGGTGCTCAACATCGGGCCTACTCTCAATGAAGGCCTCCTCAGGAGTCTTCCTCCCCAAAACTCTATGGGGACTCTTGTTCTGCAGATACACTGCAGTACTACAAGCCTTTGCCCATAAGTAGAATGGCAGTGCTTGATCATGCAACATCGATCTCGCTGCACCAACTATGGCCCTGTTCTTCCTCTCTACAACCCCATTTTGCTACCGGTTGTAAGGAATGGTCAACTGCCTCCCGATACCCTGCTCGATACAAAAATCTTCAAACTCTGTGGAGGTATACTCACCTCCATTGTTCGACCGCAAAACCTTGATCTTTCTTCCTCTCTGGTTCTCCACAAGAGCTTTGAACTCTTGGAACCTCTTGAAGACCTCACTTTTCATTTTCAGGAAAAAGATGCAGGTCTTCCTGGAGTGGTCATCAATGAAAGTCACGTAGCACTCACAACCACCCAAGGAAACTCGTGACATGGGCCCGCACACATCAATGTGTATCAAATCTAGTACCCCAACTGATCTACTGTCACTGCCAGGAAAGACAGTCTTGGTGTACTTCCCAAGAGTACACCCTCTGCACACCTCCTGGTGCTCAATGTCGAATTGTGGCAAACCTATCACAATCTCTCTCAACGATCTCAGAGCTCCATGATGCAAATGAGCCATCCTCCGATGCCATAGCTCACACAACTGACTACTGTTGCTGCTACTAGCCAAAGCATCCAATGGCTGAAAAAACAATCTATACAGGGCCCCCTCACGTGTCCCAATCACTCTGCCTGAAGTGACACTGGACCCCTTAGGATGAATGAGGACCTCTTCCCCTCTGAAGGACACCTCAAACCCCCTATCTTGAATGGAGGAAATTGAAATAATATTCTTCTTCAACCCAAGAACATACAATACATTCCTGAAAACCAAGGGTGGCTTCAACTCCCGCTGAAAGGAAACTGTGCCACGCCCAACCACCCTGACTATGGTGTTGTCTCTAAGCACTATCTCCAACCCGATCTCTAGATCTCTGAGATCAGTGAAGTGCTCTCTGACACCTGACATGTGACTGGATGCTCCACCATCAATGTACCAAATGCAGGATGGTGTCTCAACTGTCCAACAACAAACTATCAAGGAACACTCCCTCTCAAACTGAGAGGCAAACTCATCCTCCTCTGCTGTTGCTGCAATACCACCCTACTTCTTCTTCTTCTTCCTATTGGGACACTGTCCAACATAGTGCCCCAATTGGTTACAAACAAAACATTCACTTTGCTCATATCCCTTTGCTGCTCTCCTCCTCTCTGCTGCTGCTGCTTGTCCCCACCCTTGGAACCCTTCTTGGTCTTCTTCTTTCCCTTTGCCAAACAAGCAAGATCACCCTCATCATCCCCACCATGCTGCTGACTAGTGGATTCAGAGCCAACTCTAAGCTCCTCCTGCACAAAGTCATCCCAGAGCCTCTCCCAACTGGGCATATGCTCTTTAGCCACTATGTCTCGTACAAAACTCTCCCAAGGTTTGGAAAATTCATTTAACGCTGTCCTCACCAACTCAGAAGGATCTACTATCTCGCCAATTGCTGCCAACTCATCACGAATCTGAGAAAATCTCGTGAGGAATGATGTCACTGAATCAGTCTTCATCATCTTGGTGCCCCTTAACTTCTCCTGGAGCACCATCTTCTGGTTCTGGCTCTGGTAAAGACCCCACAAGGACTACCACGTCTGAAATGCGAAGTCCTTACCGGATACATGAGGTATGATATGGTCCTTGACCGCATCAAGGATAGTCCTCTTGGCCCCGATGTTCCTCTTCCGGAACTCAGCCATGAGCACTACATCTGTAGGAGGAACCACAAGATTCTCTACAATATCCCATAGCTCAAGTTCCCCCAAGATCAAGACTATCCTAGCCTTCCACAGAGACCAATTTCCAGCCCCCACTAGCCTATCCTCTACCCTCAAACCTGCCACTAACATGGCTGCCATTTGATGCTAAACTGACCAAGCAAAACTGATGCTAACTTCTGTGAGGTGAACTAAAAATCTGCCAACTGTTTGCAAACTAAATCAGCCAACTCTGGTGCCCTTTGGCTCTGATACCATGAAGAATTTTGAGGTTCCTAAGGCTGCCCAATAGGTGTGTCTTTGTCCTCTTGTTGGGCACTGTTTTCAAGGGTTTTCAAATTTGTTTTAGGACTGTTTTAGGACAGCCACCAAGTCTAAAAATTCTGCCCACTGAATCTACCCTTAAGTTTGTGATTTTATGCTCTTTTGATGCCTCTTTGTGAAGGGTTTAATTAGGATAGTTTTGCTGTCCAAGTTAGCTCTTACACATGCATCAAAACATAAAATACTCCTCTAGGATATTTACACCTACTTGCTGAAATAAATGAAAGCAAACCACAAGATCTTTACACAAGTAATTTTGGTCAACATGACCCTGGAAAAACCCTCATGGGGAAAACCAGTTGGAAGAGAAATTTTATTATGGAGATCTCAAGCTAAATAGCAATAAGGAAATACACAAGAAGAACCTGATACATATGCTAGCTCCTCTCAAGCTTAGCAATGGAGTTCCTCTTGGAATATGCGCCTCCCTTGAGGAATGCGCCCCTCTTTCCTTGCGCCTGCTAGCCTTGAAGAATGCGCCCTTTGCCTTGGTGTGCCCCCTCAACCTTGCTTTGCTTGCTTGCTTTCTTACTTGCTGAATGCGCCCAAGATCTAGGTGCGCCCCCTTCCTTGCTTAGTGCGCACTCTTCCCAAGTGCGCCCCTCTCCATAGAGATTGCGCCCTCACACTCTTGTGCGCCCTTCCTCAAGCTTTGCGCCCACACTCAAGATTGCGCCCTCTCCTCACAAAATGGCACCCTCAAGCCTCCTTGTGCCCTTGCCTCTCACAAGTGCGCCCTTCCTCTCCACAAAACCCTTCTTCTCTTCTCCTCTCTTTCACTCTAATCTCCAAGTGAACAATGCATGCCCTTTTGCTTCCTTTCTCTCCTTTAGCCTCATCCTTAGGCTAACCTAGGAAACCAATGGCCAAGATTAGATCTTAGGCCAAAANTGCGATGAACAAATCATCAACATATAGTATGTTAATAAGTGTATCCTCTCCTTGAATGATGTAGTAGAGGTTCAGATCTGCCTCACTCTTTTCAAACCCCATCTGAAGCAAGTAGGAGTTAATCCTTGAATACCAATCTTGAGGAGCTCGCTTCAGTCCGTACAGTGCCTTTTTCAAGAGGCACACGTGGGACCCCAACACCTCGTTCCCCTGTGGCTGCTCAATGTACACCTCCTCCTATGTGAAGCCATTCAGAGACACAATCTTCACATCCATCTGATGGATCTTCCAACCCATCTCTATTGCAATGGCCATAATACTCCGGATAGAAGCGTATCTCGCAACTGGTGTGCATGTCTCATTGTAATCAATTCCCTCAATCTGAGAGAATCCTCTTGCCACAAAACGAGCCTTGTGTTTCTCTATGCTGCCATCTGCAACATACTTGATTTTATACAGTCACATGGAAGTTACCACTAACTTCCCCTTAGGTCTAGGCACCACCTCCCACACATCTTTGCGCATGATGGAGTCATACTCCTCTTGCATGGCCTCTCTCCAGACTTGTTGGTTTGTTGCCTGCGCCAAAGTAGTGGGCTCTTAATATGTAATGCTCGTCACCATAGCCAAGTAAGACCCGAACCTCTCTGGTGCTCTGATCTCTCTCATCAACCTTTGAGGCTCTCCAACATACTCCTTGGCTTCCTTCAGGGTCTCCTGAAACCATCTCGGTTTCCTCTTCCCTGAAGTAACCTCCTATGGAGTAGTCACCTCATGCCCCCGAGTCTCATCCACAGATCTTTGCAAAGTAGTCTGTGATCTCGAAGCACATGCACCAACTGTCTGTATACCATGTATCTGTGAACCTAAAGTTGTATCGGGTGGACCAGTCACCCCTGAAGTCGGTGTACTTGGCACCTGAGGCTGTGTTCCTTGCGATGCATCACTCTGCATCTGTGGGACCTCCTCAACTCTATCTCTCAACTCAAGAGATCTTCTGAATGCTTTGTTCTCCTTGAATCTGACATCTCTCCTTAGCACTACTTTCCTAAGTGCTAGAATGTAGATCCGATAAGCCTTAGAGACCTCTGAATATCCAACTAGAATCCCATTCGCTGCTGTGGGGTCTAGCTTTGTCCTCTTCTCCGAGGGGACTTGTGGGGTCTAGCTTTGTCCTCTTCTCCGAGGGGACTTGAGAGAACGTCAAACACCCAAATATGCATAGGTGCTCAACATCGGGCCTACTCTCAATGAAGGCCTCCTCAGGAGTCTTCCTCCCCAAAACTCTATGGGGACTCTTGTTCTGCAGATACACTGCAGTACTACAAGCCTTTGCCCATAAGTAGAATGGCAGTGCTTGATCATGCAACATCGATCTCGCTGCACCAACTATGGCCCTGTTCTTCCTCTCTACAACCCCATTTTGCTACCGGTTGTAAGGAATGGTCAACTGCCTCCCGATACCCTGCTCGATACAAAAATCTTCAAACTCTGTGGAGGTATACTCACCTCCATTGTTCGACCGCAAAACCTTGATCTTTCTTCCTCTCTGGTTCTCCACAAGAGCTTTGAACTCTTGGAACCTCTTGAAGACCTCACTTTTCATTTTCAGGAAAAAGATGCAGGTCTTCCTGGAGTGGTCATCAATGAAAGTCACGTAGCACTCACAACCACCCAAGGAAACTCGTGACATGGGCCCGCACACATCAATGTGTATCAAATCTAGTACCCCAACTGATCTACTGTCACTGCCAGGAAAGACAGTCTTGGTGTACTTCCCAAGAGTACACCCTCTGCACACCTCCTGGTGCTCAATGTCGAATTGTGGCAAACCTATCACAATCTCTCTCAACGATCTCAGAGCTCCATGATGCAAATGAGCCATCCTCCGATGCCATAGCTCACACAACTGACTACTGTTGCTGCTACTAGCCAAAGCATCCAATGGCTGAAAAAACAATCTATACAGGGCCCCCTCACGTGTCCCAATCACTCTGCCTGAAGTGACACTGGACCCCTTAGGATGAATGAGGACCTCTTCCCCTCTGAAGGACACCTCAAACCCCCTATCTTGAATGGAGGAAATTGAAATAATATTCTTCTTCAACCCAAGAACATACAATACATTCCTGAAAACCAAGGGTGGCTTCAACTCCCGCTGAAAGGAAACTGTGCCACGCCCAACCACCCTGACTATGGTGTTGTCTCTAAGCACTATCTCCAACCCGATCTCTAGATCTCTGAGATCAGTGAAGTGCTCTCTGACACCTGACATGTGACTGGATGCTCCACCATCAATGTACCAAATGCAGGATGGTGTCTCAACTGTCCAACAACAAACTATCAAGGAACACTCCCTCTCAAACTGAGAGGCAAACTCATCCTCCTCTGCTGTTGCTGCAATACCACCCTACTTCTTCTTCTTCTTCCTATTGGGACACTGTCCAACATAGTGCCCCAATTGGTTACAAACAAAACATTCACTTTGCTCATATCCCTTTGCTGCTCTCCTCCTCTCTGCTGCTGCTGCTTGTCCCCACCCTTGGAACCCTTCTTGGTCTTCTTCTTTCCCTTTGCCAAACAAGCAAGATCACCCTCATCATCCCCACCATGCTGCTGACTAGTGGATTCAGAGCCAACTCTAAGCTCCTCCTGCACAAAGTCATCCCAGAGCCTCTCCCAACTGGGCATATGCTCTTTAGCCACTATGTCTCGTACAAAACTCTCCCAAGGTTTGGAAAATTCATTTAACGCTGTCCTCACCAACTCAGAAGGATCTACTATCTCGCCAATTGCTGCCAACTCATCACGAATCTGAGAAAATCTCGTGAGGAATGATGTCACTGAATCAGTCTTCATCATCTTGGTGCCCCTTAACTTCTCCTGGAGCACCATCTTCTGGTTCTGGCTCTGGTAAAGACCCCACAAGGACTACCACGTCTGAAATGCGAAGTCCTTACCGGATACATGAGGTATGATATGGTCCTTGACCGCATCAAGGATAGTCCTCTTGGCCCCGATGTTCCTCTTCCGGAACTCAGCCATGAGCACTACATCTGTAGGAGGAACCACAAGATTCTCTACAATATCCCATAGCTCAAGTTCCCCCAAGATCAAGACTATCCTAGCCTTCCACAGAGACCAATTTCCAGCCCCCACTAGCCTATCCTCTACCCTCAAACCTGCCACTAACATGGCTGCCATTTGATGCTAAACTGACCAAGCAAAACTGATGCTAACTTCTGTGAGGTGAACTAAAAATCTGCCAACTGTTTGCAAACTAAATCAGCCAACTCTGGTGCCCTTTGGCTCTGATACCATGAAGAATTTTGAGGTTCCTAAGGCTGCCCAATAGGTGTGTCTTTGTCCTCTTGTTGGGCACTGTTTTCAAGGGTTTTCAAATTTGTTTTAGGACTGTTTTAGGACAGCCACCAAGTCTAAAAATTCTGCCCACTGAATCTACCCTTAAGTTTGTGATTTTATGCTCTTTTGATGCCTCTTTGTGAAGGGTTTAATTAGGATAGTTTTGCTGTCCAAGTTAGCTCTTACACATGCATCAAAACATAAAATACTCCTCTAGGATATTTACACCTACTTGCTGAAATAAATGAAAGCAAACCACAAGATCTTTACACAAGTAATTTTGGTCAACATGACCCTGGAAAAACCCTCATGGGGAAAACCAGTTGGAAGAGAAATTTTATTATGGAGATCTCAAGCTAAATAGCAATAAGGAAATACACAAGAAGAACCTGATACATATGCTAGCTCCTCTCAAGCTTAGCAATGGAGTTCCTCTTGGAATATGCGCCTCCCTTGAGGAATGCGCCCCTCTTTCCTTGTGCCTGCTAGCCTTGAAGAATGCGCCCTTTGCCTTGGTGTGCCCCCTCAACCTTGCTTTGCTTGCTTGCTTTCTTACTTGCTGAATGTGCCCAAGATCTAGGTGCGCCCCCTTCCTTGCTTAGTGCGCACTCTTCCCAAGTGTGCCCCTCTCCACAAAGATTGCGCCCTCACACTCTTGTGCGCCCTTCCTCAAGCTTTGCGCCCACACTCAAGCTTGCGCCCTCTCCTCACAAAATGGCACCCTCAAGCCTCCTTGTGCCCTTGCCTCTCACAAGTGCGCCCTTCCTCTCCACAAAACCCTTCTTCTCTTCTCCTCTCCTTCACTCTAATCTCCAAGTGAACAATGCATGCCCTTTTGCTTCCTTTCTCTCCTTTAGCCTCATCCTTAGGCTAACCTAGGAAACCAATGGCCAAGATTAGATCTTAGGCCAAAACTCCAATCAATGGTGGAGATTAAATCTCCAAAATGACTTAAGTCTCCTAAGTCACTTTGTGACTTAAGTGAATTAAAGTCATTTTGACTCTATAACATAAAGTAAAGTGGTGAGGGTCAAATGTTGCCCCCTTTTGAGTTAGACACTCAATAACTCAAGGGGACCACTTTCCAAGGTACCCAAATCTTAACAGAAAGATCTTCCTCTAGAATGTTCTTTAGAAGATAGAATTAGTATAAATAGGAGTAGAAAGCATTAGAAAGTCTTGTCTTGAGAATTATTGTAATAGAGCGCTGCTCTGCAGAAGGTTGCCCCCTCGAAGAGGCAAGTGAACTTGGCTTTCTATCAATAAAGGTATCATTGTTGGTGTTGTCATTTTCTATATTTTGTTGTTCCGCTGGTATTTGCTGCAATATTTATATTTTTGCTTATTATAACACATATGATACCTTACAAGTGGTATCAGAGCACTTTCCTCTACAGAAATTGTGGGATTTTTTTTAGGGTAGAGACGTGTACTGCTGATGTCTTTAAAGCATAGAGATTTGTCATTCAGTGGGTAAAACTGCGGCTGGGGAATACTATACGCATGAAATGCAGAAGGTTTCACGGGGTTACTCAAAACAAATGTTTCACCTTGTTGGAAACCTCTGTAACCCCTGTTGGTACTCCTTCGAGTAGTACTGCATCAGACATAATCTGTAGACGACTATCACTTCCACATACCGTCAGGTATATTGGGAGTCCCCTAGGTCTCCTGAAACCAACTCTAGTTCAGCCGATCGGTCGCTTGAATGCTATAGTGACACTGAGAACAATACTCAGGAAGATACTCTCTAGTACTTGGGTAATTGGGTAGTACGACTAAGGGTACGGTTGAGCCTCCTTAATTGGTGCCTTGAGATATTGGGTCGAGTACTACTATTTGACCTCGCATGTATATCAGAGAGCTATAACATAGGGCAAACCCTTATCTGTAGGAACCCTGAAAACCCTAACCCTTGGGAACGAAACAAAATAGAAAAGGAAGAGAAGGGATATCTTGTCGCGCAACCCTGCCTCCTGCATTCTGGTTGCGAAATTACTACACAATTTTTCTTGTTAACAATTTGGGCATTTCGTCACTATAGGATCCTTCAGGCCGGAGTATAACTTTGTAGGAGTAAGTATAGTGGTTTCACCGACATCCTTATTCGGGACCCATCCCATTGGATTCCTCTCTTTGCCCTGATCGTCATGGTACCTATCACTTTTAAGCCTTTTTTTTCCCATGGACCCAACCCCATTTCCGGTTATTTGGAACCTATCCCATTGGCTTCCTCTTGTTGCCTTGATTGCAGTGGTATATATCACTTATCAACCTTTTTTCAGTGGATCTACTCCCCCCCTAGGCACCCCTACTTCCCAAATGGCCACCACTCGCAACCAAGACCTGCAAGTTGAAACCAAACAGAAGAAGGAGAACATCCAAAAACTGACTTTTGACATGGCTTTCGTCAATTCCAAATTGGAACTCTTCCAGGACCAAGTCAGGAACGAATTTGACTCCATTGATAACAAATTCACGGGAAAATTTGACTTCATCCAATCCACTCTCAATCAGTTACCGAATTGATCCTAGGGCCCTCCCTTCTCTGACCAATTGTCACACTTAGATAGTGCTGACTCCTCCATACTATGGCCTTTCATTCCAACTCCTTTCATTGTGACCCCCGTCTTCCCCAAGTGGAGGTTAATAAATTTGATGGCTTAGATCCCACAGGATGGGTCACACAAATGGAGCATTTTTTTTCTTTGCATGGCATTATGATGAGTTGGCCAAACTTTGTTATGGTGTTCTCTATCTGGATCCTGAACTTTGGCAATGGTGGCAATGGCATAAAAATGCGCGCCAGGGGTATGTTGCTTGGACACAATTTGTTGCAGAGCTTTATGAACGCTTTGACACAAACACCCACCATTTAGGCTGTTTGACCAAGTTGAAACAGTTTGGCACAATGAAAGAATTTATAACCGCCTTTGAGCACTTGGCTTTCAGAATGGAGGGCATGTCCGATGCCTTCTTCAGAGAATGCTTTATCAGTGGCCTAAAGGATGAAATCCGTGACCAAGTCCCGATGGCTCACCCCTAGACTTGGTTGTAAGCTACTAAACACGCCAAAGAAGCATAACATATTGTCTTTGCCCAAAACAAAAACCCTCCTTTATTCCTCGCCCTAGACCCACCAATCCTGCCGCTCTTGTTGCTCCTCTCAAGATCCAGAAATTAGGTAGGGCAGAAATGGCTAAACGCCAACTCAAGGGCCTTTGCTGTAATTGTGATGATAAATATTTTTCCGGGGCACAAGTGCAAAGAACATAAGCTTTTTATGGCTATTTATGAGGATGTTTCTGACGAGGATGTTGATGTTTCCCCTGTTGAAGAGATACCCAAAGCAAATGATCCTACTCCGCCCTCTGACCCTCCCGAAGTTGAACCGCTAATTTCTCTAAACTCCCTCACTAGCATCTCTGCTCCACAAGCCCTCAAGTTAATTGTCTACATTAAACATAGGAAAGTCATCATCCTAGTTGACAATGGCAACATCCATAATTTTATTCATCGCTGCATTATCCAAGAAGTCAATTGATATATCCGTGCAGTCAACAATTTTTAGGTCATTATTGCCAATGGCAGTTCGATGAAATGTGGGGGGCGTTGTGAAAATTTGCGCCTACAAATTGGTCAAGACTCAGTACCACCTAAAATCTCATATGTTTGCGATAGGCATAGGCTGGTGTGACATAATGCTCGATGATGAATGGTTATGCACTCTCGGCCCCATTACCATGGATTTTAAGGACCTCGCCTTGCAATTCCAACATGGGGGACAACAGTATAAGTTCCAAGGCATCACAACAGGCTCACCTGAGATCATCAACTCCCACCGAATGGAAAAGCTACTCAAAAAGGGTCATTTTGGCATTATTGCCCAACTCCATTCTATTCAAGCTGTTGAGACACCCTCTGTGCTTCTTGACCTCCAGTCTATAATCTCTTGACACCAAGCTATTTTTAACACCTCCCATGGCCTTGTCCCTTCCCACGATGTCCATGATCATTCCACCTCTTCCCACTGTTCGCCCTTACTGTCATCCCTTTGCCCAGAAAAATGAAATTGAGAAAATTGTTCAAGAATTGCTAGAAGTGGGTGTTATCCATCCGAGTACCAACTCTTATTCTTCTCCAATAGTCATGTTACTCAAGAAAGAAGGCACTTGGCGCATGTGTCCGGATTTTCGTGCCCTTAACAAAATCACGATCAAGGATAAATTTTCCATCCCTGTCATTGATGACCTTTCAGATGAATTGAGTGGTGCTCAATACTTTACCAAACTTGATCTTCGTTCTGGCTACCACTAGATACGTATGAAGGAAGAAGACATTCCCATAACTGCATTTGGAACTCATGAGGGTCACTATGAGTTCTTGGTCATGCCCTTTGGCTTGTGTAATGTTCTCTCCACTTTTCAAAGTCTCATGAATCATGTCTTCCATCCCTTCCTCCCTCGATTTGTCTTAGTTTTCTTTGATGATATTCTCATCTATAGTAAAACTTGGCAAGTCCATCTCGCCCATGTGGATCAAGTTCGCGATCTACTATCTCAGCACCAAATTTTTCTCAAACAATCTAAATGTGCTTTTGGAGCCTTTGAAGTTGAGTACCTGGGTCATATTGTTGGCAAGGATGGTTTGTGGGTGGATCCTAAGAAAATTGAAGCTATGAAGGATTGGCCTCGCCCTAAAACTCTTAAAAGTTTGCATGGTTTCTCGGGTTTAACAAGCTATTATCTTAAGTTTGTTAAGAATTATGGCAAAATTGTAGCTCCTCTCACCGTTCTCCTTAAAAATAATGCTTTCAATTGGACTCCAACAACTGATCAATCCTTCCAAGCCTTGAAAGATGCTACGTGCACAACTCCTGTCCTGACACTACCAGACTTCACCAAGACTTTTGTTCTGGAATGCGATGCTTCAGGCAAAGGAATTGGGGCAATCCTCATGCAAGATGGTCGACCTTTGGCTTTCACTAGCAAACAACTATCATAGCGACATTTGGGCCAATCCACCTATGAAAAGGAAATGTTGGCTATTCTGCATGCAGTGGATCTCTGGCATCCTTATCTAT
>JZKD02S2155708.1:112400-123642 GCA_000966675.3 Picea glauca
GAGAGAGAGTGTGAGAGAGTGCGAGAGGGAGAGAGAGGAAGACATAGGTGAGGGTAGATAAAGAGTGTGGGAGGGACATAGAGGGAGACAAAGATAGGGGGAAGAGAGAAAGTGAGAGGAAGGGGGAGGAAATAAAGGGGAGAGAGGTAGAGAGAGGTAAAGAGAGTAACGAGGGATATTGAGGGAGAAATGAATAAAAATAAAACTTCTCCTACCTCCTTTTTAATAATAAAAAATCATAGTCTTATTTAGCGAAAAAATAATTCCATTATTTATAAAAAAAAATTAGCATTTCATGATTCCTTCATAAAGATCCATGTCATAAACATAATCTAAATAAAACATTGTAGCTTAAAAGTAAGTATACATATCAACTGACCATACATCAACAATTATAATTGGACATTGAACTCAATCTAAATTTTTTTATCTTTCTTCTTTGTGACCTCTATATAGCTCTCTTTAGGAGGTATGCAATAACCACTTGCATATCATTTGTGTAAAAAACCATCTCTTTATCATATTTTGATCTTTTGGACTTATGTGATCATTTGCAATAACCACTTGCATATCATTTGTGTAAAAAAACATCTCTTTATCATATTTTGATCTTTTGGACTTATGATATCATTTCATCCCTCATGGGAGACTTCCATTGGAAACTAGCTTCCTATTGTAGTGAATTTTGGAAATCCTTACTTATTCTTGAACTTTGAGTAACTTATTTATATCTTTATTATTTTACTTTGTTTCTTCTTTGTTACAATTTTCTAATTCTTCTTATGGAAAACCTTCTATACTTAGATCATATTCAATGTTAAAAATTGGTAGATCATATGGCTACCAACTTCTAGACTTGGAAGGATGACTCTTTTTCCTCTTTAGATGCACTCTAGTTTGACAACAAGATTCATGTAGATGGCATGTTTGATGGAATATCCAACACCTATATGTTGTATTTTCATAATCCAATAGTTGAGTCCATTTAACTTTGTCTTGTTTGACAGACATCCTCTTTGGAAGACCTTTACTCATATTAATCTCTCGACACACAATTGAGCATAGTTAAAAATACCCATTTGATTCTATTGGGTTAATCTTGACTCTATCATAGAGTAGTTAGGATAACCTTTCAATACAATCAATGATAGGCTTATCATTCATGGTTTATGGGTCGATGACGTCCGTTAATACATGGTGTTACATTTGATGAAGCCTATTTAATTAATCATAATACTGCATTGTAGGATTCCTCATAGTATATGCCTCACGAGTTGGCCTAATGACTAGTAATGTAGTCTTGGCATCCACAGTATAGACTTGCAGAGGTTTAGTTTTCTTTAGAGTGTGGGATTTTTCTCTTCAAAGTATTTCGCTAGAAAATCATGTCGTATATTGGTTTGTTGTTTATTTCATTTATTGCAATTATTATGTTGTAAGTTTATGTTCATTCTTCTCTCATAAATTAGTTTAGGAAGTTTATTCCACATCTTTGATTCCTTTCATTTGGTATGAAATCCTTCTTACCTTAGATACAAAGTATTAGGGACAATATATTTTGATCTAATATTGGTTGAGTGGGAACTTGTGTATAATGAAAACTTGTTGCAAGAAAATGACAAGGACAACAATAATTGAAATAGAGAATGAGATTGAAGCATGTGGCTCTGGATCAAAACATGCATGGACTTGTGGGTAGATGGATAGATCTACCACTTTCCTCGACCTGCTAAGTGCTTGATTCAACTAATTGTATTTGGAGCAAAGAGGGTTGCACTAAAGAATCCAGTAGATTCTCATTGCATTATTTTCTAGGGAATATAGAAGTAAGATAAGTACCTAGTTTATAGGTACCTTGTCTATGTAACTGTATTTGGAGTAGAAGGGATTTTGAAAATGAAAAATGTTGATGTTTCATAGCATCACTTGGTTGGGCATACAATTGTAAGTAATTTTATAGAGTTGGTTATTATAATATATGAAATGTTCATATGAACATAAGACCTATTTAGGCATGCATAACCCTATTTTGATGGTTCATTGGTGTAAAGTCTAGATGTAGACTTAGGTGATAGAGGGAATGTTGTATTCCAAAAACCCAATTAATAAAATTTAAAGGGGAATGTGTTTATCCCAATTCAAGTTTAAAGGAGGCAATGTTGGGTTAATCTTTACTTTGTCATAAAGTAGTTAGGATAACCTTGATACAATTAATGATAGGTTCACCATTCATCGTATATGAGCCCATGGTATTGAGCAACCAATGGTATTTATCCATGGTATTTCATATATTCAAAGCCTGTTCAATTCCTTGTAATACTCCATTGTAAGATGCCTCATAGTATAAGCATCAAGAGTTGGTCTAATGGCTAGTATAGTTCTAAGCAGTAAATGTTGTCATGGAGTGCATAGCGTAGGCTTGAAGATCACTACTAAACACTCTTGATGAGAGAAAAAAGGCTTTAGAATTTATTGTAACCATTTATTTTATAAATAATACAATGAAAATGCTTTAAAATGTGATTTTTTTCTCTCTAAAGAGAACTCCCTAAGAAATAGTGTTATCAAGTGGTTTGTTGTTTATTTCAATTATTGCAATTGTTACGTTCTAAGCTCTTTCACATCATTCTCTCATATATTAATGTAAGAATTATATTTGCTTCTTTTCAAATCCCAGTCAAAATCTACCTTCAAGAACCTTCCCAAAGAGTTTATAATATTTTTAAGTTTAAAGGATGCCAATAAGGGAGTGGAAAATTTGGGAGATGAACCCAAATGCATTTGAGAGACACAATCATAATGGAGGGGTGAAACTCAAGGAACCATGGGATATTGAAGAGACCTACTCTTTCCCAAAACCATGCCCTTGAAATACTTTTAATAATCATTATGACTTAAAAAAAACCTATAATACAAAATGAAACACTTAGTTTCCTCTTTAGAGATCAAAAGGTTCAAATTATTACAAAATAATTTAAATGATGATTTACATACAAAAGACCTAATTGAATAAATGCCTCTACAATATACTCCTCGACTTGAACCGACACAGCCTTACCCTCTTCAACTTTGTCAAATCATATATACATAGAATATCCATCCACCACTCTAAAGTGTTTTTAACTCTGCGTATTCCTTCTGTCATTGCATAGTTTTGATTGCCAGTCATGGACGTTTCAGAACCAAAGCAGAACCCCGAACCAGAACTGGATGATATAGAAACCAATGGAAAAGTTCAGGAATTAATCAAGAAAACACAGCTCGCTCAAGAAAAGTTGGAGAAATCTTTGTTTTATGTAGAATTTATGGAACAAATGCAGGACCCAGAAATGGTCGAGCGAATAGAAAGGGTAATCCGCGCAGACCCACGTTATTCAAAATTACAACTGGTTCTCTATGGCATTGGAACAATGAATTCTGAGATTCAGATTCTGGTGGATTCTGAGATTCAGATTCTGAATCTGGAGGATTCTGAGCATATACACATGCAGTTAGCCTTTGCGATTTTACTAAGAGAGAGATTTCAATGGGTGAGTGATATCGAGGTGTATGATCCAGCCCTGTCTGCAATCGACCGAAAGGCTATAAATGCCTTCAACTGTATTTGTCTCTCCTTCAACGAACAATGCAGACGGACGGTCGACAGACCCACTCTATTTTTCATGCCTCACCTCCCCATTCGTTTATATGACAATGTATTGCAGGCAAACTGGACTCCTGCCAATTTGCAGAAGATTATTATACTAGGCAACAGTTTTAAGAAGCATAAGGAAGATTCTACTTATGAAATTACTACGAAAATGAAGGTCGCTCTAGACACTGATCATATGTTGCGTGAAATACCCCTGCCACAAACAGCTATTAAAACACAGCGGCTGGACGGCTTAACTGAATTTCATTCTATTGATCCTGATCCAGTGTACATGGAAGCATTTGATTGTTTTAGTTGGCATTTCTTTGATGGTTTGAGAAAAATGAAAGAGGGGGCAGAAGATCACCAAGCATTCAGAAAGCTTTGATTTTTACCAAAAAAAATAGTAGATAGTAGACCCTGTTGGATTCACTCCTTTTATTTTCTTCTTGTATGATGGATACCTTGCAGTCTCTTGAATGTTTTAAATATTGTTTGAACTATTCAGAAATCAATATATCTTTTATGATGGATACCTTGCAGTCCCTTGAATGTTTTAAATACTGTGGTTCTTTAGACAATTTCTGAACATGTATTAAATATTGTTTGAACTATAAAGAAATCAATATATCTTTTATTCAGAAATCAATATATCTTTTATGATGGATACCTTGCAGTCCCTTGAATGTTTTAAATACTGTGGTTCTTCAGACAATTTCTGAACATGTATTAAATATTGTTTGAACTATTAAGAAATCAATATATCTTTTATGTTGATACAACTAGTTTGATTTTGTTCGTACAATTACTTTCTTTATATTCATACTACTTAGAATTGAGAGATGTACCAATGTTTCTTTTGTCTTGAAAAGTTACTTTTGGTTTTAGATACTTCAAATTTTTAAGATATTTTTTCATTAAATAATTTCATATGTGCAAGTATAGAATACATCAATTTAAAATAAAATGAAAAATGTTCAGTTTTTTTAGACTTTCAAAATTCACAATTCTTTAATCAAATAATAAAGAGGAAGATGTTGTATAAGTAATAATTTCACCCCCTGAAGAACGACAGATAGGTGGCCGTCTTGACCTTTCAAGACTCGAGGATTAAGCACTAATTTACTCATAGCTCAAGCAATTGTTGCCTTAACCTTTGCAGGTCACTAGACACCATCACTGTAAATATTTTCTATGATCGAAGGGGCAATTTTTGAATTAGGGAATTAATGTTAGCTTTTTGTATAAATACCAAAACCGATTGTAATTTGTTCATTTGAAAAATTACATTTTGAATCAAAGTCGTTATTGTGCATTTAGAGGTATTCTCTTCATTTATATTTTGTTTTTTTATTGAGTTTGTAAACTCGTTTCATTTCTTGATCAAATTTGTTATATTGATTTCAAATTGACTAGGCATAATAATTGTTTGGTTTTACCGATTGAGAACCTTGTCCTGTCTCAAAACCCCGAACCTGAAGTGGTTGGCCCAAAGCTTATTTGCATTTCGCAATTCGTCAATTATAGTTTTGTTTTGTTTCTGTGTTAGGTATTTGTAAATGCGGAACCCCAAATTCCAATAAGCCTTATTTCGCATTCGGGACTTGCTTGTTAAATGTGCGCGGAGTTCTTTTGTTTAACCAAACGCCGAAACTCGAAGTTTTGGTCCCACAGCTTGTTCACATTTCGTGATTCGGCAATCAACGTTATGTTTTTTTTTTTTTTTTCGGCGTTTGTAATTGCTAAAACCCAATCCCTAATTGACCTTTGTTTTCCACCTTTGGTATGAGAGCGTGCAGTCCATCCTTCTATTTGCTCAGTACAAATAATTCCTGTTGGTGCTCAATTTTACATTCTTGTTTTTCCTGGGTGAAGGTTTATTTAATTTCTTTCAAATTTTATATAAATGGTTGCGTCTGGTAGTAGTTCTTATCAGGTTCAGGTTCTTGTTCTAAGGGAGAAGTCATATGATTCTTGGTATATTTGAATGAGGAGGATTTTACGCTCTCAGGATTTATGGACCTATGTTATTGATGGTTATGCTGAGCTAGTTGATGTACCAACACAATTGGCTCTCTCTAATGCTGACCGTGTTTTGCTAGGGAGAAGTCATATGATTCTTGGTATATTTGAATGAGGAGGATTTTACGTTCTCAGGATTTATGGACCTATGTTATTGATGGTTATGCTGAGCTAGTTGATGTACCAACAAAATTGGCTCTCTCTAATGCTGACCGTGTTTTGCTGAAAGAAAACAGAAAAAAAGAATAACAAGGCTCTTGGATTAATCTAGCAAGGATTAAATTAATCCATTTTTACGAAGATTTCTAGTGCTTCATCTTCAAAGATGGCTTAGGACATCCTTAAAACTTTTTATCAAGGAGTGTTCAAGGTGAAGACAGACAAGTTGCAGAACTTGAGAAGGGACTTCGAAAATCTGAAGATGAAGGATAATAAAAGTGTTGATACTTTTATGACTCAAGTAATGAGTGTTGTGAACCATCTCAGGAAATATGGAGATGATGTTGAGAATAAGAGAGTTATTGAGAAAGTGCTAAGAATTTTACCCAAGAAGTTTGAACCTATAGTTGTGCCCTTAGAGGAATTTAAATATTTAAGTCAAATGCAAATTGATGAATTAACTAGTTATCTTGTTGCTCATGAATCTAGGATATCTAGATATGAAGAAGGATCAATGGAGCATGCTTTCAAATCCCAATTGCATGTTGCCAGAGGCAGAAGTAGAGGAAGGTTTATAATCATGGAAGAGGAGTTTGATCGTCTGGTCAAAGGGAGAACAGAACTAAATCGTCTGAGGAGAAGTCCCAGCAGAATCCTCCTTATTTAAGAGTGAGCAACAACAAACCTTGGCAGCAAGAAAATCAGAGGTATGATAAATCTAAAGTACAATGTTATTATTGTAAGAAGTTTGGGCATTTTTCTAACAAATGTTGGAAGAAGCAGGTAGACGCTGGAAAGAAGTCTGCAAATATCACAAATGAGTCTGAGAATGATCAAAATCATGTGTTCTTGACTTGTAATGTCACTCAGAAAAGTGCTAATGATATTTGGTTTTTGGATAGTGGTTGCAGTAACCACATGAATGGTAATAAGGATTTATTTTCTTCTATTGATACTAGTATTTAGTCTGAAGTAAAAATGGGAAATGACTGTAAGGTTACAGTTAATGGTAAAGGTGTAGTTCCAGTTTACAATAAGAATAATCAGAGAAGAAATCAATGGTTTTCTCTGTCTACATTTTGAATAGAAGTCATACCAAGACCGTGAGGAATCGTGTACCTCAAGAAGCATGGGATGGTAATCCTTGCAATATTTCTTATTTCAGAATTTTTAGATGTGTAAAATATGCGCATGTACCTAAAGAAATGAGGAGGAAGTTGGATGACAGAAGCAATAGATGTATCTTTGTTGGATACAGTGAAGAGTCTAAGGCGTAAACTCTACAATCCCATCACCAAGAAGTATGTAATCACCAGAGATGTTCAATTTAAAGAAGAGGAATCTTGGGATGTAAGTATTGATAAATTTGTTTCAGAGGGAGTTGTTGATGCAGGAGAATCTCCCACATCAAGCAAGCCAGCGCGGAAGGCAAGAGACAGCTGGACAAGCCATCACAAAATTTGAAAACACCTTGAAGTTGATGTGTGATCTTAAATGAGTCATTAAGATGAAGCACACTTGTATAATGTAAAACAGACCTTGAGCCTTTAGCTCTCGTCCTTAGTAGGTAGAAGGCATTTAAGACAGTTAATGTAAAGTAGATAGAATTCAATTCTAGATTAGACAGTTTGAGAGCGCAAGAGGGAAACGAGATATGGACACCCTCATTGTGCATTTGTATTATGATTGAAATCAGAGAAGAAGGAGAGCACGCAGAGAGTTGTGTAAGAACACCCATGTACTGATATTTGAATTAATAGAAGAGTTTGATTCAAATTCATGGTTTGTGTTTGTTCTCTGTGTATGGATGCTGAATGATATGCTCATTTGATGTTTGCTTCCTATACATTTTCTTTATATGTTGTGTATATGACTTCATGTTTAGAGTTTGAAGTCTGAAAGGGAGAAGGAATGAGTTGCAATTGTTTCTCTATCTGAGCCAGAAATTCCTGCAAGGAGTGCAGTTGAAGTGTCTACAATGAGTGCATTGATAGAGGGCTCAGGTAGTTTATCTTTTGTTCTCATTCACCCAAAGGTGCAGTTGGGCACATGAGTTGTGCAAGGAGTGCGCAGGCCAAGTGAAGCCTCAGAGTTACGAATCTGAGCAGGGCATTGAGAGACTGCTGCTGCAGGAGTGCACAAAGTCAAAAGACTTCAACACTTAGGCGTGTTTGAAGGTTTCCGCAAGGAATGCGTGCAAGGTTCTCTGAAAGATTCAGAGTTACAAGAAGCTCAGGAAGGATAGGGCTTCTGAGGTTGTTGAAGGACATCATAGAGGATTTGTGCCTTGGAAGTTTACAGAAGCATCGTAAGTTGCGCACAAGAGGGACAAGTTGGTGAAAGAACACTTAGTCACTTCGCAGGTTTCATCAAGAGGAACAGACGGTCGGTATTCTCCGAGGAGGATCTGCGATATTCCATGATCCATTAGATCTTGTGGAGGTGTAAGGGAGATATTGCAGGTATTCCCGAGAGGTTTAAAGCTCCAGAGGGATAAATCCATTGATCCAAGCCAGCCAGGGTCGTTGGATCACTCGTGGAATCGCTTATCGGGATTTTGTGAGAGGAAGAGTCGAAGGTTGGACAACGGGAATCGCGAAATCGCGAACCGCAATATGTCGACAGGCCAAAGGAGCAGTGTGGGGTCACAAGGGTCAGTAGGTGGACAAGTGGCACATCTTATCGGGGTTTCATGGCGAGGAGGCCCGAAACATATGCATTAGGATTCACAATATTGCGAACTCCGAAATACCGATGGAGTGAAGGGACCATTGAAAAGTCAACTTGCGAGTGCATCAGAGTTTCGGCGTATTGGGGTTCGGGAGTCGGAGAGACAAGCTGTTCGACATCGCGAGTGGTGAAATTGCGATAGGGGAAGTCCCGATAGAAGAGGGAAAGGGTCAGCGTTGACTGGTATCGGGATTTCGGGAATTCGAATACCGAACGCTTGACCTTTGGATTCACGAAGTAGCGAATTTTGATCCTCCGATTTGTAAAGAGGGGGATCACACGAGGACTGCTGTGGGTGTAGATTTACCTATAGGGAAATAGAGGAACATTAAAGTTCTTCGGGCAGTGAGGAAGAGAAGATCCTGTGAGCGGACGTGCTTGCGGCCGTGTCCTGCGTCAGTTGTGTTACCCCGTGAATATGATGATGGATTTGAGTAGGCTGAAGGAGGTGGACAATTGGTTCCACATCCAAATATGCCTACAGCAAGAAGTCCTACAAGGGAAGCACCAGATTTCAGCCCATCTCAATTTAGAACGCCCAAAACTCATGAGTGTGGTGAGCCATCTAGACATGGTGGACATCAAACAGATTCACAGGTAAGTAGTGAATCAACTCCTACTTTAGCATCATTGAGAAACATATTTAAAGGTCAAAAGACTAGGAGATTAAGAGAATTATATGATCAAAATGAAGAAGTATATCAGATTTCAAATTTTGCATTAATGGTATGTGATCCTGTAAGTTTTAAGGAAGTTGTTAAAGAGGATGTCTGGATAAAAGAAATGGATGAGGAGATTAATTCCATTGAAAGAAATAACACTTGGGATCTTGTCGATTTACCTGAAGGTAAGAAGAGCATTGGTGTTAAATGGTTTATAAGACTAAGTTGAATGTAGAAGGTGAAGTTGAAAAGTACAAGGCAAGACTTGTAGCTCAGGGGTTTAGTCAACAACCTGATACTAATTACAATGAAACCTTTGCTCCTGTAGCAAGGATTGACATAGTAAGGATGGTCTTTGCTATTGCAGCTCAAGATAAATGGATCATGCATCAGATGGACGTTAAGTCTGCATTCTTGAATGGATGTTTGGAAGAAGAGGTTTATGTAAGACAACCTCCAGGTTATGAAAGTAATACTACTACTACTACTACTAATAATAATATAGTTTTAAGGTCATGACCAAGTCAAAGAAGAAATAATAATAATAATAATAGTTTTAACTTGTGATCTCTAAAGAGGAAACACATGTTAAATGTCATACAGTCTTCATAACAATCATCTGATATCAACCTGCACAGAAACAATGTTATGATATAAACTAAATCATCTGGGCCAATCTTTCATTCACATCTGTGAGATATGAAAGAATATATTCCCTGAGAGTAGAACATCAATGATGGTCTATCTGTCTTCTTCTTCTCAAACAAGGAAGAATGATTGTTCTGATTTCTGATCCTGGACCATTCCTCACCCTGGGCCATTCCTTCGACACTAAACAAAGTATAACCTGGAGAGAATGAATCTGCCCTAAGGAATGCATGTCCCTAATTGCTGAGCCTGGACCATTCCCCACCCTGGGCCATTCCTCCAGCACTAAACAAAGTGAAACCTATAGAGAATGAATACACTCTAAGGAATGACTGTCTGGACCATTTCCTCTGTTAACCACAAGAGGAAAAGACTGTCCTGTACCAACCTCCAAAACAGACCATTGCTCATGTTAACTATAATGAGAAATTGTTTTCCGGCGAGGTGGGCCAGTCTTCTTGAGTAACCCTCAAGAAGAGAGACTTCCCTAGACCACTCCCCATGTTAATGATCTAAAATTGAAGAAGACTTGAAAAACTTGAATAATTATTGCAAGTGAAATATTATGTTTTTAAAGCAACAGGATCAATTTGCAACACATAAATTAAGGATTACTTGTGCAAAATACACATAGACAGCAGCATAAACAATGAACATCAGCACATAAACACAACAACTTGATAAAGGAGTTCACCCCTCTCCGGGCTACATCTCCTGGTCCAGCTTCCAATGGATCATTATTATTAAATTTATCAAACTGCTCAAAAACATGCCTTACAATGCTCAAAATGACAAACCGACTACTCCAATGGATTCCCAGCGTCCCAAAACCCCTGTCTGGGCTCTTTCGGCACCTCAATCGGTCGAAAAATGAAGAAGTTAGGCCTCCTGGAAGTCTCCCTCTTCAACTTTGTTGTCTCTGGTTCTACAAATCGCACCCTTGCTTAGCAAACCTGGCTCACACGCTCATTTAAGCGTAAAAACTCAGTCCCGTACGCAACCGCACACCGGTACAAACCGTAGGATGGTTAAGGCGCCTCCAGCCCCTAACCCCCTCGGCCCCTGGGCATGTGGCGCATAGAACCATGCTCAAAGCATAAAAGTGGTTAAGTCCGTTTGACAACCGTATAACTCCCGCGCACAAGAGACCACCGGTCATATGAAAAATCCATGGGTTACATAAAATAACCCCGCACATATTTAACCGTTGGTATATGGGGAAATACATGATATGTAATATAAATTACAATACAATTCGCGCGGATATGTTTTAATATAGTCATATGACAATGCAATAGGACCACGGGTCGGGGCTTAGCCCCGGCCCGACCCCCCTCCGTTCAATACAATAAACAAGGTTAAATAAATATGCGTCGGTATACATAACAAG
>JZKD02S2155708.1:135621-148994 GCA_000966675.3 Picea glauca
TACAGAGACTGTAAAAATACAGAGTGAAAGACTCGCTAGAATGGTGGCAGCTTATCTCTGAGAAGAGATGTGACGACTACTCGCATTCGCAAGAAGATGATTACAATGAGGATCTAGAGGTATTTTTACAATAGTTGAGAATGCCAAAAGTCATAGACATCCAAAAACCTAACCCTAGGAGATGAAGCGCCAAAAGTCATGTGGGCCCCGTTTGGGTAAGTTAGTACATCAACTTCCCGGGGTCATAACTTTTGCATACGATCTCCGTTTTAGGCGTGTGATAGCTCATTGGAAAGGTATCATCGAGAAGATTCATTTTTGGGGCTCAATTATTCCTTTGGCTATCATTGAGAACCTATATATAAAAAAACCTTCATTTAGGCCCTCAAAATGGCCCCGGAAGTTAAAACCTGCTAAAAATAGTAACTTGCCAAAATGGCCAGAAAACTGTTTTGAGCCATTTGGAAAAGGTGGGTGCCACCAATATCCACTTGGATCACTTCTGCTGTGCACTGGAGGTTCTCCACTACGTATCTTTTTCCATCTACATACAAGGGTCTCTTTGTGGTATGCCTCAAAGTCTTGAGGTTTATTTTTTTTCATACGCTCTTTGTTCAATTAGTCTTTTCATTTATTTGATGTAGAACTCCAACTCATGGATGTTGCAGATGATATAATGAATCATGTAGAGATATCTCTGGTTTACTAGAATGAGTAATCATCATAATCTTCTTCCTCCATTTGGGAGAACCTCTAGCTCTGGATCTTGCAATGCTTGTATTCATATACACTGTTCTTCATCACAACTTTCAGCTCCTTTGCCTAATTTCTTTTAGTGAGTTCATGTCAGGTTGGTAATCTTGTGATTCTTAATAAAGTGACTAGTTATTCTAGCTTCTCTTCCTTTCTTGGAATCTTCATGTTCTTCCTCATGTGTTTCTTTAGTTCTCGGGTCCATGGAGTTTCTTATATATTCCATTCCCTAAAGATTCCATTTCTTTATTTCATCATAGGATCATGGATTTGGATGGACAACCAGGGATACTTTAAGTCTTCTCTTTGAAGAAGACTTCTTTTAGGATCAAAATGAACACATACTTCTTTTCATGTCTGCTATCATGGATATATACTTCATCATCTTCAATGGATCATAGGATTAACTCCCTCTTAATCCTTGCTTCATGTATGAATGCATGCTCTTACTTTAGGTGATATGTAATCGTCTCCCTCCATCTAGGAGAGTCCACGCTTCCATTTGCATACTTATTCCCTTATGAAAAGTGTTATAAGTCTTTCTCCAATTTATTTATGTCTTTGCTTCTTCTAAGTCTCTTCAGGATTGATCCTGATTTCGGCTTATCTTGTAATAGCTTCCACATGATTTGTTTGATGTATTTCATCCATTCATGTGTTTTATCTGACTTGTATAATGACATCAATCCTTATCTTGTTGTTCTTCCATAGGTATATCTCTTCTTGGAACACATTATCTTCTAATAGATAGATATACAATATATGTGTAGAGACTATGCAAACAAGATATGTACAAGAACTAAGAAGAGTATTGTTACCTTCAGAAGAAGATGTCTCTTTCATCCTGGTTAGTCTTCTTTGTAGGTTCCTTTTCTTCAGCAACTGATGCTTCGTGTGTCCCCTTCCTTTTCTTTAGCTCAGGACAATGATTCTTGTAGTGACCATACTTTCGGCAGTTGAAGCATTGTATTTTTGAAATGTCTTTCTCTTGATTTGGCTTTATCCTTGAGCCAAAATTCCTTTTATTATTGAAGTTCTTGAATCTTGTTGTGAAGGCTTGATCATATTACTTCTTTTGGGGTTTCTCTTTTTCACTGATCTTGGATTCTTCTTGAGCACAACAAGTCCAAATTTCTTCAAATGTAGGATACTCCTTGTGTTCATGCTTGTAGAAAATGCATCCTGCATCTTGGGAAGACCATTGAGTACTATGTTTACCAATTCCTTCTCTGAGATGATCTCTTCAATAGCTTGTAGTTGATCTCTTAACTGAGATATTCTCACAAAATATGATGTTATGTTGTCCTCATCATTCATGTTCATTTCACAAAGCTCATTCTTAAGACTCATAACTTGTCCAATGTTTCTAACCGAGAAGAGATTTGTTAGGGAATCGTACATATTCTTCGATGAGTCAAGATGGGATATGTAGGGTATCAAGTGGTATTTTATAGATTCCACTATGATTCTCATAGCATTGATTTCACCATCTTTGAACTTCTCCATAACTGCAACGTTCTGTCATTCCTACTCTTTTCCTTCTTCAAACATTGGTTCCACGATCTTTCCTTTCATGATATTCAACAATTTATTCTTGGAAAGGATGAGGTCGATCCTTTTATTCCATGCTCTGAAGTTAGAGTATCCATTTAACTTGTTCTATGACTTCATAGAGTAATTCATGGCTGCTTTGATTTGGTCAACCCTGGATTTGACCAAAAACTCAAACTGGACGTCTTGGCTTGCTGAGAGTATCAGGAGATGCGTTAGGCTAGGGAACATTGGTCTGTCCGAAAATTAGTTCAATCCCTTCACTTAAGGTGCCTCAATGAGAGGATTAGGGTTTCTGCAACTGCACCTGCTAGTAACCCTAGCAGCAGTGCTATGGTGACTGCTCCTCCTAGAAAACCTAGAGGTAGTTCTTCAACGAGCTCAATATCCTTATAGCTATGTTTCCTTCCAGCGGTTATATTGAATGAAGTAGGTGTGGGCCCATAACCTATTAGAATATAATGGATGTGTTCCTTTTACCATTGAAAATATCTCTATTGTCACCCAACCATAGGCCGAAGCCACCCTCCGAGCACCTTAACCTTGACAGAGAATCACTCTGGAAGAAAACCCTAGGATAGATAGCCAAACAAAGGGTAGCGCTCCTTTCCCCAAGGATAGTGCACCAACAATATCTTATAAGATAGTCCAAACCCTAGCCAAGAGATATTCCAATCCAAAATGTAACTGCTAGCTGCAGCAGCTGCACCGGAAGCTCTCCTCCAAACCTGCGCACAAACCTGGGCACTGTGGTGCACACAAGTGTTGCTCTGCAATTTTGAGACTACCTACCAGAATGAAGACTGGCCTCCTATATTTAGAGTAATTCTGGCTAATTGCTTGGGCTGACTTCTCATTTTGGGTATCTGTCTGTTCAATACATTATTATTTCTTCTGGCCAACTTCTTCTCTTGGAGGCTAATAACCTAATATAAATTATCTTCTTGAGCCGACAAGTATTCTAGGGTTATTATCCAACTTATTAGGGTTTCGTTTTGCTTCCCGGAGTACTCTATTCTCGTCAGGTTTACATGTGGAGGTAAATACGTCTTGTAGGTACCATAATATCAACAATCCCATCAATCTTTCCTGCCTACATCCCACCTTTGGCTGGCGCGGTTAGTCGTGACAGTTTCCCGTGTGATTTCGGGTACACGTTCATCACCGCATACCTCCCGAAGGGGATACACACAGTCAGACTACAGTTGGGACTGATCCCAGCTCTCAAGATCAACGATTTTAACCTTGGATATTGAAATAAATATGTGATGCTCGCACCGCATAGTTACCTGACGAAGACGACTGGGATGAAGCCCAAGATAGTTCCCCAACCATGGATTAAGGAGATCGTGAGATTGAAGATATTAAATGTAATGAATATACCCCACTTCGGTAGAAATCAGGAGGTTAACGCATGTGTTAAAATCCTCCTATTGTTCTACCATGGAGATTACCTTTGGTTAGATACGCACATCATTGTGGATCCAACGTTGATCTACCTCATCAATGGATTGAGAATGCAAGGACTGGACCCTCACCAGTTCTACCCAGAAAATACATCAGACCACTCCTTGGCCTAGTGCATCAAGGAGGTGTATGGCGATGTGGAGAAGGGAAAACGAGGCTACAAGGTAGCCTCCATCCAGGATGGTGCAGTGCACTTAACTTGTCAGTTGATTGCTGACAAGATCGTCAGAAATAACCGCCTGACACAAGTCACAGGGTTCGTAGTCGACCTTGTAGGGAAGTGTGTTGAAGGGATGTATATGAATTGGGTGAGATACCTCGTCAATGAGTTGGAGAAGGACTATCATGAAGTGCAGGACCAAGGCTATGAATTTCACTTTAGTTGGTTGCTAATTTTAATTGCATTTGTGTCTTGGGAGATGTCAGAGGAAGCAACATTCCCAGAAGTCGAGCCATCAGAACCATTGGTCGTGAGGTTCACCACATTGTGGTATACGAGTGATATGATGAATAAGTGGCAATCAAATGTGGTGTTCCATGATTACTACCTACAGCTAAAGCACGCCATTGAATCATTTCCGCGGATGACCCCGAACACTTTTCATACGTACAATCCACCAGGAAAGTTCCACACTGAGCGACACTTCATCTACATAAATGCACGCAGGGATGAAAGTAAGGAAGAGTTACAGTCCCACTATAAATTAACTAACAAAGATATGGAGGAGATAACCAAGGAATGTCCACCCAAATTCCTTGTACTAGTTGAAGATGCAGAACTCTAGAACCCCAACATCATTGGAAGACCTTTGGTCACCCGGACTGAGTATGATGAAAAGATCAATGCAAAGATAAAGAAGAAAAAGGAGGAATTGCAGGACATAGACAATGAGGAGAAGGACAACGCATTGGAAGAAACTGCACTTGAATCATCTGCAGGAGGAGGAGGCAACAGAGTAAACAAAGAGGAGGAAGGGGAAGAAGACAAGAAAGAAAAAGGAGAAGTGACATCGCCGAAGGATACGCTCACCACAACACAAGAATCACAGAAGAGGGAGGTTTCCCTAGAGAAACCTTCGGCAAGGAAGAAGGCTCACGCCAACAAGCCTTAGTCGCAGAACGTTCTCACAGTGGACGATATCCAGCTCATCATCATGGTTGTAGAAGACACCACAGAGGATATATTGCAGAGACATGAAGCAAATAAAGAGACAATCTATGACAGAATCGAGAAAGAACTAAAGGACATATAGAAAGCTCTCTACTCGAGCCGCGCAGTGTCTACTGCACCATCGTCATCCAAAATTGCAAAATTGGGGGATGAGCCCACCCAATTATGAAGGCTAGCATATGCAACCGAGACTCGACTTCATCGATTCCAAGAAGAAAAGGAGTAGGCCACAGAGGCCTTGAAGTAAGAAAAGAAGGAGGCCTTAGAGAAACTTTGGGTTGTGCAGCGAGAGAAAGATGACATTAGATCGAAGTTCGAGGTGGACAGAGAGAAAATATATAAAAACGAAGATTAGCTGCTCACGGAGCAGATTGGGGTTAGAGAGGCAGTGACTAGAGAAATTTGCTTTGTGTCAGGCCCGAAACATATGGAATAAGAGATAACTGAGAGCCAAGTGGGGAAGCTCGCTGAGGCCATTCAACAACTTCAAGCAAGAGTAGCAGAGATAGAACTTCAAGAAGTACCTAGCACTCTGTAAGAAGTGCAGGATCAGAAGGAAGAAACTGCTAGAAGTGCAGTAGAAAGAAACATGGCGTTGGCTTCAGAATGTAAGAAATTAAGTGACTGAAGTGCACAAACCTATGAGCGCCTTATAGAATATCCAGAGCTAAGGAGATTGGAAGCACAAATCCAGGAGGTGAAGAAAAAAGCGTCTACAGTGCAAGCACAGTTGAAGGTTCTTACTGCAGTTGAGAATATGAAGACATCGCAGGAGAATCACGTAGTCCAACAACAAGTCATTGCCATCTAGAGAAGAGTTATGGAAGTGACACAAAGACTCCAACTAGTGTAGGATGAAGCCTGCACGTTTTTTGAAGAAATTAAGGGACAAGGCTCACAGTTGGAACAGGTGGTCGCGACAGTGGAACAGTGCCTGGAAGGGACTATCATCGAGAAAGTAATTCGGGATTTCATCAAGTAGGAGGCTCTAGAGAAGCAACAAGTCAAGGAAGCTCAAGATAAGATCGATGCCTTCGAAGTAGAATTTTCCATATCCGAGTGACTCGGGATGAGTGACGGGTGAGTTTTGGGGGCCTATTGGCCCTTGACCAAGTCTTGAGGAAAAATTGGTCTTGTTTGACCATTTTTGAGACTTAGAAATGTTGTTCGAAGACAGAGCACCCATGCAAAGCAAAGATCACAGGATCTCACCCATTTTGCGGTTTTTTGGGCTTTTAGGGTTTATGTAACGAGTATGGGATGTCGTCCCATGGGTTTAACCATGTCTAGGCCCTTTTTGTAATGTATAAATAAGTAAATAAGTAATGTAAGAAGTAGTTAATATTTATTGATCGGCTTAGTGCATGGCTAGTTGGCTTTGTCTGCGAATGTGTTAAGGCTTGTAGAGCTAACTACAAGCGATTTTGCTTTGTGCACATACTGTGTGTGGCTTTGTGCCCTGACGTAATTCGGGGAAGGAGGATCTGGTGAGGTGCATGCATATATCTTGTCCTTTGGCAGTCAACTCTGTGGCTCTATGCCTATAAGAAGATTAAAGGAGACTAATAAAGAAGAAGAAGAGTTGGTGGACGTAGCCCCACACTAGGGTGAACCACGTATATCCTGTGTCGATGTGCCTTGTACTATGTTGTTCATGTTATTTATGTATCTATTTTGTTAGTGTATTGTTCTTTGGGGCAGCCGCACTCCTCAGAGCATGTCCGCTCTCACAGGATCTTCTTCTTCTCGGCCTGAAGAACTCTTGAATAGCTCTTCTAATTTCCCTGCTGGGAAAATCTGCACCCACATATCTCTTCGCACGATTCCCCTTTCTTTACTTATTGGGAAATCGGGACTCGCGGCTTTGCGATGTCCAAGGTCGATCACTGGTCTCTCGAATCCTTGAGACCTGATGGCCAGTCAACACTGACTTCTTCCATATCTATCAGGACTTCTCTTATTGCGGTTTCGCTACTTGCGATATCGAGCACTTTGATTTACCGACTCGCAATACCCGACGTGACGAAACTCCGACACACACGTGTGAGTTAAATTTTCCACCTTCTGTCACTCCTATCGGGAATTCAGGTTTCGCGGGATCGTGAATCCTGATGTTGATGAATTCAGGACTTTCCTTTTCCCGATCCCCAATATGATACGCCACCTGTCTTCCACCAACCCTGTTGTGGCCCCACACAACTCTCCCGTTGAGATATCGCGGATCGCGATTCCAAACTGTCTGAATATCCTATTCTCAGGACCTTTGATATGTCGGACCCCGACTTCCTTGGGATCTTCTGACACACGTCCCCACTGATGGAAGGTTCTGGGCACGTCGGGATATCGTGGATCGCGATATCACAATTCTCATTGCAACAACTTGGAGCTTCGACTCACGAATCCATGATACACGATATCACGTGTAGATCCGACGGTCCTTGCAACTCAGATCGATGGATTTGCCGCTCCTAAGCTTTAATCCTTTGTAATTCCTCACCGTAACCTCCTTGCACCTCCGCAAGATCTAACGGACCTCGAAATTTCACTGATTCTCCCGGAGAATCTCGATCGTCCTTTCCTCTTGGTGAAATTCTACGAAACGATTAAAAGGGTTTCTATAGAATTTTCCCACCTGCTCGCAACCGTACGACGCTTCTTGCAAGATTTCGAGACACCAAATCCCTGTGCTCCACTAGGTGATCACTCAAGGTTCTATACCTCCTGAGATTATTCAAAACTCTCAAGTCCTTCAGAAAACTTCTTGCACGCACTCATTGCGGCAAACCTTCAACGACGTCTCAGTGTTGAAGTCTCTTGACTCTGCGCACTCCTGCAGCAGCAGTATTTTAGTTCCTTACTCAGGTTTGCAACCCTGAGGCTTTCCCTTGGCCTGCACACTCCTTGAACGACACTGTGCCTAACTGCACCTTCAAGGAAATGAGAACAAAAGCTATCTCTAGTTGAACCCTTCTGTCAATGCACTCCTTGTGGATAATTCAACTGCACTCCTTGCAGGAATCCTCTGGCTCAATTAAAGAGACAATTGAAACTCATTCCATCTCCCTCTCAGACTTCAATTTAACCATGAAATCACATACACAACATATAAAAGAAAATGTATAACCAGGAAGCAAACATTCATGAGCACAACATCAATACACAGAGAATCAGACACAAAACCATGAAATTGAACCAATCTTCTTCTATTAATTCAATTATCAGTACATGGGTGTTCTCTACACAATTCTTTGCTTTCTCTCCTACTTCTCCTTATTTAATAATAATACAATGATACAATGAGGGTGTCTATATCCGTTTTCCCTCTAGCTCCTAAACTGTCTCATCTAGAAGTGAAATCCTATCTACCTGCATTAACTATATTAAATGTCGTCTATCTACTAAGGACGAGATCTATCCACTCAAGGTCCATTAAAATGTACAAGTGCGCCTCATCTTAAATGACTCATTTAAGATTTTCTCAATAGTCCCAAAGCATTTTCAAAAATTTGTGCTGGCTTGTCCAGTTGTCCTCCGCTTCTGCGTTGGCTCGCTTGATGAGTCGGTGATGCTCCTGCATCATACTCCTCATCTTTAAAACTTTCATGGGCTCCTGTCCATGAGCTCCTGCACGGTCTGTCCATGCTTCTGTATTTCCACTTCATTCTCCCAGCTAGCATCTTCAACTGGATGATTCTTCCACTTGACCAGATACTCATAGTATTCTTTCCTCCTGGTCTTCTTACCCACTCTCTTATCCAATATTCACTCCATCTGTGGCCTCTCTGCAACTGGCATCTGTTTCATCCACTGGATCACTGGCTGCTCAGCTCCAGTATTTACTTCTCCAGCCCTGTATGGGTATAAATCTGCGATGTTGAATATCAGAGATATTCCGATTCCATCTGGTAACTCGATCTCATAAGCATTTTCTCTGAATTTTATCAAGACCTTGCATGGCCCGATTTTCTTCATTTTCAGTTTGTTGTATGTTCCCCTTGGGAACCTTTCTTTCCTCAAATGTGCCAGAACTAGATCACCAACCTCGAACTGAAGTTGTCTCCGATGCTGATCTGCTCTGCACTTATACTCCTGACTCAAATTCACCAGTCGCTGTTGTTGTAGGAAAATCTCCCTGCGGATAGGTAGATTGCCTCTAAGATCTTGACCCTAACTCTAGACAAAAAATTCTTAACGTGGACACTGAATTCCTTTCAAATCTATGCAAACTAACACATGAGAAGGAAGGAGAACAGAAGTACCTCTTTACTGACGTTTGTCCCTGCACACTCCGAGTTGCACTCCGATCCTTTGCTCCTCGCTGAGTTCTGTAGAAAAACAAGATACAAACACTTCCTACTCTATTGATATTAGCTTGAAAACAGATCCATCTATCAATGATAAGCTCATGTAACATCAGACACAAACTAGAAAGAAACATGCCAAGCGTGTCATATTAATGAGAATAACTACAACAATACTTACAATTGTAGATGCGAATGCAACAGCTTCGTCAAGTCCTCTTCATCTAACCCTTGCTCGAAAGATCCACAACCTGGATAACAACAGCTTCATTGATCACTTTCCTTTGGCTGACTGTGTGTTTCCTATGAGATCATAGGTTTCATACTAGCAATTCTTCCTCCTTTCCACCATCATAGAGCTTGCTTATATAGGTTAAGAGGAGCTTAACCTCTTGAGTTATCTTTAGAACAAGTTGAGGAACCTCCTCCTTAGATCAGGGATCTCTAGATGAAACCAAGAATTCTAATGCAACTGCCTTATAATCTTGAAAGATCCTCCCCTTATTCTCCTCAATGGGCCAACTACTACCTCAGATTAGGAAGCGCTCCTTCAAAAGGGTATCAGAGCACTATAGCGCTCCCTAGGAAGCTTGAGGGAAGCGCCAACACCCTAAAGGTAGATAACACTCCTTTAGAGGGGGAAAGGGAGCATTATAACTCTCCCTGAAGCCTTATAGGGGAGCGCTAGCGCTCCCTAGACTGATTTAGGGGAGAGCTCACCCTCAGAACCTTTGACAAAGAGCCCTTTTCAGGTTTCAAGAGTTTCTTGACTTCAGTTAATCAATTCTTCTCTCTCCAAATCAAGTGTATGAGATGTTTTAAGTTCCTCCTTAGTGTCGTTGGCATGGAAGTATGCTCGAACAGCGTTTGCGACACTTGTGAACAACTTGCGACACTTGTGAAAGTTGTAAGGAAGATGCGACACTTACGACAATTGAGAGGAATATGCGACACTTATCCAGTTGAGTAATTTTGACGTGTAATAGAATGACCCCCAAAGTATGAAGTTAGAAGATGCGAACTGATGACTGAAATACTTTGTAGATGTTCAAGCAAGGGTATAGACTCGGAGAACCTGACAAAAGCTGCACACAAACATCCAACAAATATCATGGCATATTTCAAAACCCAAGGCAGGAATACCTATGCTTGGGTGATCAAGACTTGCGAGATATGGCCGCTATAAAATACACTGTGGATCCATAATTGTATTGATAAAAAGGTATAGCCACCGAAGACACAATGTGGATCTATACTCTGATGACTCAGACTGATCGTAGCCATGAATAATACACAGTGGATCTACGAGATGACAAGACATAGCCATGACCAATACAAAGTGGATCTATGTAACAATGTATGTGTTCTTTGTCCAATAGAAATTCCTTCGCAACCTGGGAAAATAATATATTAAAGTGGTTACTCAACCCAGGGTCTTCTTACCAATCCCGACGTGGTACGATTCTAACCATGTGAATAGATGTCTTGATGTCAAACATGGTAAAAACCACTTGATTACTGGTCAATGGTGTGAACCATTAAAAAGTGTGAGGGAAATCACCATTAATATCAATGATTCCCAAGGTACCCTAGTACATTCCACCGAATGTGAATAGATGAGATGAGGTCGAACATCCGTGGAATCATCCAGTCAGCGGTCAATGATGTAAACCTATTGTCGAATGTGAGGAGGCCTGCCATTGAGGCATGCAGGTACCAAAGTACTAACTGGTTTCTAAGTCTAATTCCCGGATAATGTGTTGAAGTCGACAGGAATAGACTCGTCAAGGGAGGGCCTTGATGTATCCCCCATCAATGACACGAAACGGACATGGATATGTAATGGATAGATCAAATGGACATGAACTGACACAGGTGTTGGGGAAAGATATTTGGGATGGTTGACTCTCGAGGCAGATACTTCCCTTGAACACTGAGGCACAACAACAAAAACGTGACATGGACCAAAACTATGCAGTGGATGCTGTGACTTGCGTCGAGTGATCCAAAGGAGCGAAAGGAACCCAAAGGATTTTCTCAGTGCAGAGGTTCAGCGGATTATGATGTATGCAAATGACAAAGTGTTGTGTTCAAGGGCGACTCTAAGAAGTGTCGGAAGATGTTCTCAAGAGATTGCTTGGCTTGCTCCTTTCAATTTTTTCCCCCATCTAGATAGATGAGTACCTATTTTTGATTTAATGAGATCGAGGAGGATAACACATGCTCGATATAACTCACCTTCGGTAAGTTCCTCTTCCTTTGTTTAACGAACCGGAAGAAGTAAGGGTTCGGTCCCATATGGGCCTGTCGATGTGTGCTTTAATGAGTCCAAAGACAGAAAACTCGAAGGTTTTTCGGGATTATAGAGTTTGGAAAAACACTTAAAAGAGAAATCTCTCATTTCCTTTTTCGTACAATAGTCTAACGAGACTGAAAAAGGGGTAAACTATCGCTCGAAAGACGCCCTTTCTGACCTTTTAATGAGTGTGAAAGGAAGCAAGGTCACTCGACAATCTTTTCATATTTAGAGAGTTTGAAAAGGGTTTAAAGTAGACTCCTGGGGGGTTCCTTTTTCGTGTGTTCGTGTATCCGTACGAGTCCGAAAAAGAGATAAAATTTTACACGGTTACGTTCTCATATTATCGAGCTCAAGAACGAACTAAGACTATGCTCATAAATGCGACAAGGTGAATGATCCATCAAGACTTCCAGGAAACCTGCAGTGCAAAAACTACAAACCAGGGTTTAGTAAAGCCATTATGTTATTAGAGAAACCCAAAAATGACTATACCTTGTAAAAAATGAAAATTTATAAATAACAATACATTGAAAATTTCATTTACCATTTCGTTTTGTACAAGGATTTTGGAGTAGTGGAGAATCTCATTTTGAAGCGGATCTTGTTTTGTTCACTGCCGGAGCTACGGTTCACCATTTTTCTTTTCGTTTGGACCAGGTAGGTGTCCATCTCATCTTATTTCAATTACATGGTTTAGTATCTATTTTCATAGCATCATTTATTTTAAAATACGAAGCCCTAAGTTGCCCCAAATAGAACCAAATCGGCCTCTTTGAAAATCAATGGGAAAGGGGGATTCTTTTACAAAAACCGTTTTAGAAAAGGGTGGCTAAGATGTCAACGCCCAAATAGTCAATTAGATAGGTTGTTTTTTGGTAAAAGAGCCCATAAAACGTCTTCCCATATGCCCACGCATCCCCAAAGTCGTTTTTATTTTTTGAAACGTTTTCATTGTTATTTGATAAATGTTAAATGGATAAGGAGGGTGTGGTAGTTATAAAAGAGTGTGTGGTCACTTTTAAATGATGTGGGCACCTTATTTCATGTTTTAAATTGCTTTTGAAAATTGTCGAAATTGCCAAAACGTGGAAATAATGGATTTCTTTGTTTTTTTATTTTGTAGATAACTTCGGCGACCATGATCGAGTGGAAGGAAAGAGAACATGAGATGGATGACTTAGCCGCCTTGTGGAGTTCTCGTACATGGGCCACCTTGTGAGCTTGTGGTTTTCTCAAATTCTTCAAGTTACAAAAAATGAAGAAAGAAATTTTATTACTTGAGCATATGATTAGCCTATGAGATGTTGCAGAGCAAGGATTCCGAATTGGCACACAACTTTTAACCATTGAGTTAGAAGACGTGTACTTTTTGATAGGCCTCTCGAAAAGAGGGGTCCCCATATCATTCTCCGGGAAGAGGGCGCTACCTGAACAAGTGGATGTGTATCTGGCACGCCACTGTATCCCAGGAGCAAGGCTGGTAGGGGGTAGAATCCCTATCAAAGACATTCGAGAGTTACCCCTCCGGTCTATACTGTTTTCCATCACGAGCATGATAGGCAGTACTAGCGCTCATTTGGCATCGATATCGCAGGTGGCTTACGGTGTTCAGTGGTTGGAACCAACACTGTTCAATTGGAGTTAAGGGTTCCTTCGAAATGTGAAGGAACAGATTTCACGGTGCAGGACTGGACAGAAGCAGGTTCGTTATGGATGGTTTTTGGTCTCATTTTTTCTAGAGCGCATCCCTCAGATGAAGCCTCAGATAGCACTGGCGGTATGACCAGTGGATGAACCTAGGATGGAGAGGTGGACTAGTTTGTCTCCAAGG
>JZKD02S2155708.1:157102-178136 GCA_000966675.3 Picea glauca
TTAATAGTTCAGTACCCGTCTCGTATCGAATGGGCAGTTGGAAGTGTGTGAGGAAGGACATGGCGAGGGAGTTGAAATCGTGAAAAGATGCACGTGGTAGTTCAATATACCATTTTGCTGCGGAACCCGTAAGTGTTCGTTGGAAAAGATGCAAACGAATAGAATCGTCCATGAGGGAGTTGGATGAACACCACAAATGGAAAGTCATCACGTGGTTGTTTGGGTCTTCTCCGGACTTTCCGTCGAATTTTGGGATATCAAAAGGAAGTTTAGCTGGAATAACTGGCCAAACCGGAGAATGATAAATAGGATCATTCATTAACCGAGACAAGTCTGGAAGATCCAGGGTAGCTAGAAAAGGTAGTTGTCAGTTAACCTATGGGTAATGTTGGTGTGGCAGTGGGACACCAGTAGGGCCCATTACCGGGTTATGTGGGTAATTATAACTAGTGGGCCCTCTTGTATGAGGTTGGTTTTGACCAGAGTACATAGGATTTGAGGTGTTTTGAGAAGCATGTGTGAGCGGAGGATAACCGGATGGGTTTTGCAGGTTATAGGTTCGGTTTGGCATTTGTCCATAAGGGGGTTGTGAAGTCTGAGAATTTTGTCCTGCCAGGAACTGTGGGTTCCCTTGAAAAATGACGTTCCACGGATTAGGTGCGGCAGATACATTTTGTCCGTGTGGTTGATGGTAGACTCTGGATTGAGGCTGCCCCCTAGCATGAGGGTGCCCCCCGAATGGAATTTGTTCTCCGACAGGAGGATGCCCCCCAACTTGAGGTAGAGTTCCCGAAATTTGAGAACCAGACGTAAAATACTGACCGGTGTCGCCGAGCAGATTAGGACCACCAAGACCGGTCCCTCCGGGTTGTTGGATAGGTATGGAACTTCCTGATATAATTTGGGTAGTGGTAGCTTGGGCAGCGGTGGTAGTGAAAGCATTCAGTGCCCTGAATCCAAAAGGGAGTGTAGGTCTTGTAGTTACAGGTGTGTCAATCGCTGCTTGATTGACCACCGCATTACTGGCGGGAATAGTCGAAATGTGAGGGACCATTGTAGAATGGGCCATCTGGAGGGGAAGAGTAGACCTTGGGCCAATGGATGGTATGTTCGGACCAATGGGTGGTGTGGCTGTAAAAGTGGTGGTACCGGTAAAATGGTTTAGGGGTACGGTGTAGGAGATGGGTGCATCGACACCTTCCCCTGTTCCATAAAGATCTCGCACCACGCGTGGTGGACTTTGAACAATGTATGCAGTCCAAAAAGGGTCATCGACTAAAGGGTTTTGATGAGGCCCAGCTGGAATGTCAGAAGGATTGACGATGACAAATTCACCAGTGGAATTCAAGTGGAGGATACGTCGTTCATATCCCTTTGGAATGCGGTAAGATTCCGAAGATTCTGAAACAATTCAAAAATTCTCTAAAGGAGTGGGAACTTCTTCCTGGTAAGTTGTAGTATTTTGAACCTCGCTCTGTTGAGGAGATTCCTCCATAGAATGAGGGGGTAAAGGGGTATTTCCTTCCATATTTTCTGGAGGAAGTCCCTGTAGCCTCCACGAACAGCGTGGAGGTTCGATGTTGGCGAAAAAGAGGCGACGAAAGAGATCTATGGCCAACTATTGGAAAGAAACAACATATGCTAATAGAAATCTAAGAATCACACCCAAGCAAACAAGACCTTCTTTTGATGACCGTACTAGTTGGTGATGAAATCCAACGTCGCGTGATCAAGTCCAGAAGGGGCGGGGATAGGGTGGAACAGTTACAATGGTGACCTTCTTAAGGAACTTACGCCTTGGTGCAAGCTTCCATGCAGTAATTGTGGATTTACCCTCCAAGGAGCCCGAGTGAGTTTGACCAATTTCTGCTCCAGGTACAGTGAGACTTCCCGTCACCATCACCTTGTGTAAGACCCTAAAGATTATGGCCACTAAGGTTACCAATTCGCAGTTAGCCCCTGGGTGGGCACAATCGACAGTTCGATCCGAACGTACGGGCAGGGTATCGAGCCCGAAGTTAGCTAAAAGGATTCCATGCAGTAATTGTGGATTTACCTTGAAGTGACCCCCATAATATGATATGACCACCACAATCAGTTAAACCATGGAGGGTTAGTCCCCGTAGCTCACCCGAATGCGACCTCGTGCGTAACCCCTGTGTGAGAGGGGGATCCCATGCAGACTTATACGATGATTGGATTTGACTCTCCCTAACTCAGGATGTTACTATTTGTTTTGGAAAACTTTGGATAGTTATTCTCACAGCCTAATCCAAAGTACTAAGCCTATTCTACTGTTGGTGGAGGATCCTAGAAAAGAAAAGATTCTAGATAATTTTTAATTATCGTTGATGTTTATAGCTGTTCTTTACTCAAAAAGGGGTGCATGGAAGTGAAACGAATGGAATTATGACTCAGTCCCAAAAATGCATCAGAGGTGATAAGCATTCATTTCTTTTCGATGAACATCTATCGAAGGGAGAGAGAGAAAGTTCTTTTCACTAACAAGCACGAATAAAGAATGTCCTCAAACAAATTTTCTCAATCAAATCCTGATGTGATGCTAAAACTTTTGAGATACCTTCTAATATGCACAATCAATCATGAATATTCTTTTTATTGTTTTTATATGAATAATGATCAATTCAACACAATGCTCGTCTTGCTAATTGTCTTCTTGGATGAATGAAAATTAGACCAACATAAGCAAGAATCATACAAACAATACACCCTCTCGTTGTAATCAAAACAAGAAGCGAAAGAAAAGAAACAATCAAAGAGAAAACAAACTTCACACTCAAAATAAAAAGTTGAAGAACAATGATCCTGACTAAAATCAAGATGAAGAGATCTGTAGGCCTTTGATGACCTTCACCAGGGTTTTTACTTAGTTGAACATAGAGAAAGACAATGCATGGGTTTCAGACTCCAAACAATAGAAAAACTCAATAACAATAGTGAAGAAGGCTACAAAATCCAAATAGTAAGATGTTCGTTCTTCAAACAGACAGATGTCAAAAATGGAAGGGAAGAAGCATTGACTCACAAGGTTACCTAGCAGAAGAGACACAGAGGCAAAACCCAGAAAAAGCAATTCTGGAAGGTTTATTGGCCAAAGGAGGGCTGGCACTCGGTTGCCAAAGGAAAGAAGAGTTATAGCGCTCTGTATAAGGCTACGAGGGAGCGTTGGCGCTCTGTTAACACAGGGACAGGGGTGCCAGGGTCAAGAACCCCCCAAAATGTCAAAAATTCCAAAAATTGCAATTCAATCTCGACAATTAGGCTGAGTATTATGGGGTAGGGAGCTAATATACTCATGAAACCAATCAAAAGAGGAGTGAACTAGGTCTAAAACAATCAAGGGGTAAAACAAGGTCAATGAGGAGAAATCAAAACAAGAAATTTCGATTTGAGGCTATCTCCCCAGTGGAGTCGCCAGTTTCTATTGTAGGAAAATCTCCCTGTGGACAGGTAGATTGCCTCTAAGAGCTTGACCCTAACTCTAGACAGAAAATGCTTAACGTGGACACTAACTTCCTTTCAAATCTATACAAACTAACACATGAGAAGGAAGGAGAACAAAAGTACCTCTTTACTGATGTTTGTCCCTGCACGCTCCGAGTTGCACTCCGATCCTTTGCTCCTCGCTGAGTTCTATAGACAAACAAGATACAACCACTTCCTACTCTATTGATATTAGCTTGAAAATAGATATATCTATCAATGATAAGCTCATGTAAAATCAGACACAAACTGGAAAGAAACAGGCCAAGTGTGTCATATTAATGAGAATAATGACAGTAGTACTTACAATCGTAGATGCGAATGCGACAGCTTCGTCAAGTCCTCTCTGTCTAACCCTTGCTCGAAAGATCCACAACCTGGATAACAACAGCTTCACTGATCACTCTCCTTTGGCTAACTGTGTGTTTCCTATGAGATCATAGGTTTCATACTAGCAATTCTTCCTCCTTTCCACCATCATAGAGCTTGCTTATATAGGTTAAGAGGAGCTTAACCTCTTGAGTTATCTTTAGAACAAGTTGAGGAACCTCCTCCTTAGATCAGGGATCTCCTGATGAAACCAAGAATTCGAATGCAACTGCCTTCTAATCTTGAAATATCCTCCCCTTATTCTCCTCAACGAGCCAACTACTGCCTCAGATTAGGCAGCGCTCCTTCAAAAGGGGCATCAGAGCTCTGTAGTGCTCCCTAGGAAGCTTGAGGGAAGCGCCAGTGCCCTAAAGGTAGATAACGCTCCTTCAGAGGGGGTGGGGGAGCATTATAACGCTCCCTGAAGCCTTATAGGGGAGCACCATCGCTCCCTAGACTGATTTAGGGGAGCGCTCTCCCTCAGAACCTTTGACAAAGAGCCCTTTTCAGGTGTCAAGAGTTTCTTGACTTCAGTTAATCAATTCTTCTCTCTCCAAATCAAGTGTATGATATGTTTTAAGTGCCTCCTTAGTGTCGTCAGCATGGCAGTATGCTCGAACAACGTTTGCGACACTTGTGAACAATTTGCGACACTTGCGAAAGTTGTAAGGAAGATGCGACACTTACGACAATTGAGAGGAATATGTGACACTTATCCAGTTGAGTAATTTTGACGTGTAACATCTGCTTCACCTGACTGTGAAGTTCTTTCATCGCCTCAGTGAATTATTCTGCACTAGCACTGCTAGTAGTAGTCTGTTCTGAATCCCTCAATTCAGAAACTCCTATCGGCTGCACGCCATAGACAATCTGAAATGGAATTTTTCCTGTGCTTCGATTTACTGAATCGTTGTATGCAAACTCTGCCTGTGGCAATATATTGTCCCATTGGTTGTGGTGCTTTGTCACCAAGCTTCTCAGCAAGCCTCCCAGACTTCTGTTGACCACTTCTGTTTGTCCATCCGTCTGAGGATGATAAGCTGAACTAAACATCAAATTAGTTCCTAGCTTCTTCCATAAGGTCCTCCAAAAATGTCCCATGAACTTTGTATCTATGTTTGAAACTATGCTTTTCGGCAACCCATGAAGTTGAATGACCTCTTTGAAAAACAAATTCGCGATGTGAGTCGCATCACTGGTTTTCTCGCATGGGATAAAATGTGCCATCTTGGAAAACCTTTCCATGACCACAAAGATTGAATCAACCCCTCTGTGTGTCCTTGGAAACCTTAGTACAAAATCCATTCTTATCGCCTCCCATGGCCTCTCTGGTATGGGAAATGGTTGATAAAAACCTACATTCTTCTTCCTCCCCTTCGAATGATGGAAAAATCTACATCGATCAACAAATCTTTTGACATATGCTTTCATTCCCGGCCAAAAGTATGATTCTCTCAGTTTCACGAATGTCTTATCATGGCCAAAATGTCCTTCCAATCCCCCACTATGCTTCTCCTTTAACAAGTTCTCCCTCATGGAGCAATTCAGAATACACAATTTATTGCCTCTAAACAACAATCCTTCCTGGATCATATAATCTATCCAAGGGATTCTGTCTCTGAGAACTGGATTCTCAGCTGCTTCATATGCCTCTCCAAAATCTGCATCACCTGCATACATGTCCCTGAGATTATCAAAACCCAGTGTTTTGACTTGGAACTGCTGCAACTGCAAACACTTCCTGCTCAAAGCATCAGCCACTTTGTTAGCAGTACCCGAAATGTGTTTAATTACAAATGTGAAATTCTGCATATACTCTACCCATTTGGCATGTTTCTGATTCAACTTCTCCTGTTGAGTCACAAACTGCAATGCATGATTATCACTATATAAAACAAATTCTTTTGGAATCAAGTAATTCCTCCACTTCTTCAGTGATTGTATGATAGCATAAAATGCCTTGTCATATGTGGAGTATTTCAGTTTCGTCTCATTGAGCTTCTCACTGAAATATGCAACCAGCCTGTCTTCTTGACTCAAGACCGCTCCTATGGCAAACCCACTTGCATCACATTTCACCTGAAATGTTTTTTGGAAATCCGGCAACACCAACACTGGTCGTTCCGTGCTCTTCCGCTTCAACAGATTGAAACTCTTCTCAGCCTCTGCTGTCTAGTGAAAATACTTATGCCGCTTCTTCACTGTATCCATCATTGCTGCGCTAATTCCACTGAAATTCCTGATGAACTTTCGGTAGAAACTAGCTAATCCATGAAAACTTCTCACTTTGAATACATTCCTCGGTGATGGCCAATTCTTGATCACTTCCACTTTATCCGGATCCATCTTCAATTCATTCGCCAAGATAACAAAACCCAAGTAAATGAGCTCTGTCTTCATAAATGAGGACTTCTTCATGTTAATCAACAACTTCTCCTATTGTAGCTTCCTCATCACTGTAGCCAAATGCTTCAGATGTTTAGCCTCTGATTTACTGTAAATCAGTATATCATCCATATATACGATGAAAAAATTCCCAATGAACTCCCTCAGGACTTCGTTCATCAGCCTCATGAAGGTACTCGACGCGTTTGTCAAGCCAAATAGCATAACAAGCCATTCATACAGTCCTTCATTGGTTTTGAAGGCTATCTTCCATTCATCGCCTTCTCTCATGCGAATCTGGTGATATCCGCTTTTCAAATCAATCTTTGAAAAGTACTTTTCCCCACTCAGGCAATCCATCAGATCATCCATTCTCAACAATGGAAATCTGTACCTGATGGTTATCTTATTAATCACTCTCGAGTCGGTACACATCCTCCAGCCTCCATCTTTCTTTGGACTGAGTACTGTCGGAACAACACATGGACTCAAGATTTTCCTAACCAATCCTTTGTCCAATAACTCCTGGACCTACCTTTTAACCTCTTCATTCTCTTGTGGCATCAATCTCTACGTGGCTTTATTTGGTAAACTAGCTCCTGGTAGGATATCAATGTGATGACTCACACTCCTCATCGGTGGCAACGAACGAGGTAATTCGTCCACTATGATGTCAGCGAACTCTTCCAGCAGTTCCTGAATATCCTCTGGTAGATCGTCCACTCTTTTGCTAGTCAGAACAATCCTCGGCTTTCTGACCACAAAGAATTGTGGATCTTCTTTCATCTTCACCTCCGTAAGAAGTTCCTTCCCACTCATGAGAAGTACTGTGTTGCTTACTTCCGGCTTCACCTCCTTATCCTTTATCGGAAGCAACATATGGGTTCTCCCATTCTTCTCCAGGGTATATGTGTTCATTCTCCCATCATGAATCACATTTCTGTCATATTTCCATGGTCTACCCAGCAATAAATGACATACATCCATAGGAATAAAATCACATAAGATCTTATCATTATATCCACCTATTTTGAATTCAACCAAGCATTGTTTAGTAACAGTTACCTGGTGTCCTTTCTGTAGCCACGAAACTTTGTATGGGCTTGGATGATTAGATGTCTCCATCTCCAGCTTCTCTACCATCTCCGTAGATACGAGATTATCTATGCTACTGCTGTCTACAATGACCTTGCACACCCTGTCCTTGGTCTTACAAGCAGTCCTAAAGAGTCTGGTCCTTTGGACTAAACCTTCCATCTCCTTCTCGGGTGTCAAAAGGACTTTTCGCATCATGAGCGATCTTTTGCCTTCTGCATCTTTTGCCTCAACATCCCGCCTATGTGACTCGATGATGTGAGTTTCCCCAATGTCCCTCTTTTTCTCTAGACACTCGTAAGACTTGTGCCCATTCTTTCCACATGTGAAGCATGTGATGACTCCACCTATTCCTCTTCCTCTACCTTTGGTATGAGGAAAAGTGTTGTTGTCAGCATATCCTCTGCTCTGCTCTATATGCTATCCTCTCTGTTCAACGTATGGCCCTCGCTGTGAGGTTCCACCTCTCTCAACTTTACCCTGAGGTTTCTTCCATTCCTCCTTGGGCTTCTGATATTTCTCCTGGGCAACTTCTTTTCCTCTGGGTTGACTTCTGCCTCGGCCTCGCTGACCTTGCTTACGGCTCAACTTCTCTTCAGCCTTCAGAGCCATCTGATAAGCATCCTCTACCATTCGGATGGTTACCATGCTCAACTCATATTGAATGTCGTATCTCAGACCATTGAGATATCTAGAAACCTTCTCATCATCGCTCTCCGGATGACCTGCTCTGATGTTCAGTCAATAGAATTCCTTAGTGTATTCTTTCACTATCATCAACTTCTATCTTAGGTTCTGCATCCTCCTGAATAGAGTAATTTGATAGTCTCTTGGGATGAACTTCGCTTTCATCTTTGCGATCATCCTGTCCCATCTCTTGATCTTCTTCTTGCCTTTGCAGCGTCTGTCAGCTTGTATGTCGTCCCACCACAATGCTCCATGTCCTTTCAAGCGCGTAACAGCATGCTTGACCTTCTTGTCTTCTTCGACATCTTCATAGTCGAAGTATGTATCCAGAGCTCTAATCCAATCTAGTAGCTCCTCTGCATCCAGATTTCCCTCGTAAACTGGAATGTCCATCTTTGGATTTGCACCCATCCTGGCTATAGCTTTAATTAGGCATTCATTGGCTGCATCTTCGGCTGCAACTTCCTCCTCGCGTTCAACCTCAACTTCATCCTCTGAATTGCTAAAATCCCCCGCACTAACTGTGCGTCTTTACGCTGTCTCCATGTATTTGAGTCTAGCTCAGAGATCTCGCATTTGTCTCTCCATTTCTGGATTTGCTACCTGCCTGCCTCTTCTCCTCACCTCCCTATCCTCTGGATCAGCTGATTGCCTTTCTCTCCTTGGTGGCATGGTGAATTTCCTTCTTCTCTGCTACAGAAAGCAAAGAGATATTCCCGCTCTGATACCACAACTGGCACAGCCGTACTCCTCAGAGCACGTCCACTCTCACAGGATATTCTTCTTCTTGACCCAAAGAACTCTTGAATAGCTCTTCTAATTTCCCTGTCCAGAAAATCTGCACCCACAGATATCTTTGCACGATTCCCCTTTATTTACTTATCGGGAAATCGGGACTCGCGACTTTGCGATGTCCAAGGTAGATCACTGGACTCTCGAATCCCCGAGACCCAATGGCCAGTCAACACTGACTTCTTTTGTATCTATCGGGACTTCTCTTATCACGGTTTCACTACTCGCGATATCGAGCACTTTGATTTACTGACTCCCGATACCCGACGTGACGAAACTCTGACACACACGCGCGAGTTAACTTTTCCACCTTTCGTCACTCCTATCGGGAATTTAGGATTTGTGGGATCATGAATCCTGATGTCGATGAATTCGGGACTTTCCTTTTCCCGATCCCCAATATGATACGCCACCTGTCTTCCACCAACCCTGTTGTGGCCCCACACAACTCTCCCGTCGGGATATCGCGGATCGCGACTCCAAACTGTCTGAATATATTGTTCTCAGGACCTCCGATATATCGGACCCTGACTTCCCTAGGATCTTCTGACACACGTCCCCACTGATGGATGGTTCTGGGCTCGTTGGGATATCGAGGATCGCGATATCGCAATTCTCGTTGCAACAACTTGGAGCTTCGACTTGCGAATCCCCGATACACGATATCACGTGTAGATCCGACGGTCCTTGCGACTCGGATGGACGGATATGCCCCTCCTGAGATTTAATCCTTCGGAATTCCCCACTGTAACCTCCTTGCACCTCCGCAATATCTAACGGACCTCGGAATTTACCTGATTCTCCCGGAGAATCTTGATCGTCTTTTCCTCCGGGTGAAATTCTACGAAACGATTAAGTGGGTTTCTGCAGAATTTTCCCACCTGCTCGCAACCCTACGATGCTTCTTGCAATCTTTCGAGACACCAACTCCCTGTGCTCCCCTCGGTGATCACTCAAGGTTCTATACCTCCTGAGCTTGTTCACGACTCTCAAGTCCTTCAGAAAACTTCTTGCGTGCACTCCTTGCGGCAAACCTTCAATGACGTCTCAGTGTTGAAGTCTCTCGACTCTGCGCACTCCTGCAGCAGCAGTCTTTCAGTTCCTTACTTAGGTTCGAAACCCTGAGGCTTTCCCTTGGCCCACGCACTCCTTGCACGACACTGTGCCTAACTACACCTTCGAGGAAATGAGAACAAAAGCTATCTCTAATTGAACCCTTCTATCAACGCACTCCTTGCGGACAATTCGACTGCACTCCTTGCAGGAATCCTCTAGATCAATTAGAGAAACAATTGAAACTCATTCCATCTCCCTCTCAGACTGCAATTCAACCATGAAATCACATACATAGCATATAAAAGCAAATGTATAACCAGGAAGAAAACATTCATGAGCACAACATCAATACACAAAGGATCAAACGCAAAACCATGAAATTGAACCAATCTTCTTCTATTAATTCAATTATCAGTACATGGGTGTTCTCTACACAATTCTCTTCTTTCTCTCCTGCTTCTCCTTATTCAATAATAATACAATGATATAATGAGGGTGTCTATATCTGTTTTCCCTCTAACTCCTAAACTGTCTCGTCTAGAATTAAAATCCTATCTACCTGCATTAACTATATTAAATGTCATCTATCTACTAAGGACGAGAGCTATCCACTCAAGGCCCATTAAAATGTACAAGTGCGCCTCATCTTAAATGACTCATTTAAGATTTGTGTAACAGTCCCAAAGCATTTTCAAAAATTTGTGCTGGCTTGTCCAGTTGTCCTCCGCTTCCTCGCTGGCTCGCTTGATGAGTCGGTGATGCTCCTGCATCATTCTTGATGTATGATAGATAGATCTATGAATTCTTAATGCTTTATGATGTGAATGAATGTTAGATTTGAACTTATGTTATGTGCTAAGAGGGTTTAAGAGTTATATTTTGTGCTAATCTATAATAAGGGTTAATCTGCGATGTGAATAAGAATCATAACTTAATGCATATTGTTGGCTAAGTTATCTGTTAAGTGTTTTAATCATAGATCTGTGTCCCAGCTAGGTTGTAGACACCTGAGTCCTAACCCCCCCTACCTCTACCACGAGTGAGACTTTATATGCTTCGTAAGTGTTGTTGAAAGCATCGGTAGTTAGGGTTTTATTGGTGTGTGTTTGAAGCATTGAACCATGTGTCTACCCCTGTGCCAACACTTGGTCTATTTCTTTCCGTAGTGTGGTCCATTTCGTATACAAGTCATCATAACTTCCGATAAGGTAGTATTGTTCCTTAATATCATCCCTGAAGGATTCTTAGGTGGTCGTGACTATAAATAATGAGGGCTACTCTGTTTCCTTTTTCTCAAAAAAAGTTTCACACCAACGTTTGACATGGGGAACAGTTTTGAGGAGCACAAAAGTAATATTTTCTCTATTCTAAAAGTTATGGACAGAAAAATACCCTTCTAGTAGCTTCAACCACTTGTCTACAACATCTGTGTTTATCTGATCTTAAAATACAGGAATATCGAAGTTGATTTGTAGCTTGAAGGGGGAAACACCTCCGCTCGAAGAAGATGTGTCACCTATTGGTAGCTGTTGAAGGATTTGCGTGAAAATATCGATCATCACATTCCTCTGTTGTGTGAGGGCTTCCTTAAGCAAAATTTTGAAAGGATCTCCCGTGCGAGAGATTTTGTCCTCAAGAGAAACAAGCTCGAGACCCAATTCTCTGTACTCTGACCTCGTTGGGGGCATGCATTAAGACAACAAGGAGAATACCACTCTGATACCACTGATCTGAATTTTATGAGCAGAAAAAAATTACTACAGATTATTAACAGATTCTTAACACAAAATAACAGAGATATAATAAAACTGGTTTTATATTCAATAAGGAAATAAGCTGAAATTGTAAAATGCAGTGGAAAACAAGCTTCTTGGAATGGTGGTGGATTATATCTGAGAAGAGATGTGACGAATGCGATCATTCGCAAGAAGAGGGTTACAATGAGTCTCTAGAGGCCTTTTACAATAAATAGGAATGTCAAAAACCCTAGACATCCAAAAACCTAACCATAGGAGATGAAGCGCCAAAAGTCATGTGGGCCTTGTTTGGGTAAGTTAGTACATCAACTTCCTGGGGTAATAACTTTTTAATACCATCTTTGTTTTAGGCGCACGATAGCCAGTTGGAAAGGTATAATCTAGAATAACAATTTCCAACTAGCCCAGGTGTTATCAGACTAATCGGTAGGTGTAGACACTAACAGATCTCCCTAGATCCACCTAGATCTAAAACAAAACAGGACAGGACATGACTCTTTCCCTAAGTTACGACCATTGAATTAGCTAGTAAGGAAGAACAAGTGACATACCTTTGTATCACTTCCTTAGGTATTTGTTGCTCTCGCGTCACTCCGGTGCTCTCGTGAGGTCAAGACCAAGACAACATAAACCAGCCAAAGTGAAGATAGAAAAATGTATTCAATCTTCAACTTATGTGTATGATCAAGGAATTAGATAATAAAGTAAGAATGAATTTATGGGAAAAGGACATGCTGTTGTATCATATTAATGGAAATTATAAGATACAACCTGATCACCTTGATGTTGCAAGCTTCCTTTCGGTGACTCTTGGTTCCAGCACACACACTTTCTCTATCCTTACATGAAGAAGATCCAATTCCTCTTGATAGATCTACTAGAGTCTCCAAGATTTTGTTCAAGATGGGTTCTTCACACAATTCCTTCACCAATTCTTCAATTAATCTTGCTTAACCTTTTCCATGAAAATCCTTTCAATATATAGGAGAGGATGAGATGGTTACATGGATGAGAATGATCCCACCAAATCAGTGAAACCAGTAAAATGACAATCATTCGAATGCCAACCCATTTTCTAGAAGATTCCCTTCTAGAACCCTCGAGACTTCATCTATTTTCCAAGCTTAAAAACAAGTTTTCACCCTATGTATAGAGCACAGTGCGAGAAGTTTGCACCCTAGATGAAGGTTTCCTGCGAGAATGGGTCATTCTCGCACCCTAGGCTATAAGCAGCCTGCGAACTCACTTTGAAAATATGTTTTTTGGAAGGAGATAAATGACACTTTTCTCAGGAGAAAGTTCTTGTTGGGAGCTTGGGTACAGTATTGTCAATACATCACCAATATGACCAAAATCATGTGTAACAAAATGCCCCCCAAAGTATGAGGCCAAAATCAGTGACAATCAAAATACTTTGTAAACTGTGTGTGTGTGTGTGTCAAAAACCAGGAGGGCACCTAATCGGAAACCTGCAAACAACCAAGCATCTGCAGAATATCATACTAGTTCTGAGGTAGGCATTCCCATACTCAGATCACATATAGATGACATCATAAACATAGGTCACGACCACCAATCATACACTGTGGATCCATGCCATCGAAATATCGCATAGCCACCAAGAATACACTGTGGATCTATGCAAGAAGATTCAAATTAAGACGACATAGCCACAAGACATACAAAGTGGATCTATGTGTCAACAAATTATACATATTCCATCACAACATGGATCAAAGAGATGAGACCTAGGGTCTTTAATCCCGTCACCTAAAAGTACGAATTTAACCATGTGATTACATGTGCTGAAGTCGAAGATGGTAGAAACCATTTGATTACCGATCATTGATGAAACCATTAACAAGTGCGAGGGAAATCACCATTAATGTCAATGACTCCCAAGGTACCCTAGTACAATCCACCAAATGTGAACAAATGAGTTGAGGTCGAACATTCGACAGAATCTCCCGATCAGGGGTCAATGATGAAAACCCACTGTCGAAAGCGAGGAAACCTGCCATTGAGGCATGCAAGTTCCAAGGTACCAAAGAATTTCTAAGTCTTGTTTTTGGATAATGAGATGGAGTCGACGGAACAAAACTCGTCACAGGAGGGCCTTGATGTATCCCCCATCAATGACACGAAATGAGTAGCAGATTTTGAAGGAAGAACAGAGTATGATGTAAGTTGAACTTGGACATAGGGAAGGCCGACACAGAGAGAATGGACAACTGTAGATGGTCGACTCAATAGAGGTTTCAGATGAACTTCTCTTGAACATATGAATGACACGACCAATGATTTGGCAGCATTGACTCAGAGACGACTTAGGATATGACCTTGTAGCAAATCGAATGAGAGACAAATGGATTTCCAAAACCGTCTTCAGATAATGAATAAGGGGGTGTCATGTACAAGAGTGACACTTACTACCAATAATATGAATACGAAAACACATCCCTTTCCCAAATTTTCCCCCACCATTTCTGGCGAGTACCTCTTTATTTTTACGCAATCTTGAGGAGGATAACATATGCTTGTTGATGTAAGCTCATCTTTCGGATGAGTCCCTTGGAGTATGTTTAATGAACCCTAGGAAGGAGTGGTTCAGTCCCATTACGGGTCTTTCAATGTTTGTTTAACGAGTCCAAAGATAGAAAACTCGAAGGTTTTTCATGATTATAGAGTTTGGAAAAAAAACTCAAAAGAGAACTCTCTCAGTTTCTTTTTCATAAAATAGTCTGATGAGACCGAAAAAAAGATAAATTGTCGCTCAATAGACGCTTTCTTCAAATAATTTAACGAGCGTGAAAATAGCAAGGTCACTCGGCAATCTTTTCATATTTAGAGAGTCTGAAAAGAGCTTAAAGCGGTCTCCATGGGGTTCCTTTTTCATATAACCTTGTTGAGCCTGAAAACATGATAAAAGTGCACTCAATTACGTTCTCATGTATTTTCGAGCGTGATAACGGACAAAGACAAAGCTCGAGGTTTTGTGCAAAAAACCATAAAAAACAACTTAAACATGTGATGAAAAAGAGAAAAAATATATGTATCCCTGCGTATGGACGTCGAATTCGTTATGTCTGCAAAAATTCAAACTCATAAGGGTATTAGGCATTAGGTTTAATAAATAAAACAATTATAAAAACCAACAAAAATGGTAAAAGTAAATATAAGTGGGTAAAAGTTCTTTTTACCATAGTCATTGTAACTTTGCCAAGATTTTAGCCCAAAACCCCTCTTTTTCCCTTGAATTTTAGCGCTCGATTGCAGAAGGTACGAGCATCCATTTGGTGAACTGTCTCTGGTAGTGAGGTAAGCTCCTTGTCTTCTATCTTTTCATGGTTCAATTTTTAATTTTCATTGGTAAATTTCAAGTTTTTGAGCTTGTTTTAGGGCTCAAATTTGCACTAAGGCATTCTAACAGGCCAGCCACACGGGACCTGTGAGAATGCATGATTCTCGCAGGTGGTCCCAAAGGCACCTGCGAGAACCTCGCACTATGCCAAAGGGGCACCTGCGAGAACCATAAAGTGAAAAATTTCTTTAAAGTTTTCTCAATGAAAAATGTACCAAGTCTTGAAGAGAGTTGTTGACCTTCTTCGTATGTGTCTTATGCAGGCATTTGGCTATCACCATGGTTCTAGAATGGCATGAAATAGAGAATGAAGAATATGATGCTATTTCCTAGAATAACCCAGGCACTATTGCTTCTTTGCGAGACTGTGGTCTCTTGAAATTCTTTCGGATCCCAGGTATGAGGGCCCAAGTCAGGTTGTTGGAGTACCTCGTTCATATGTGGGATGTGGACCAACAAGTATTCCACGTAGGGGTCCACACATTGTCCTTGGATATCGAGGACATTTATTTCTTGACGGGACTATCACGGCATGGGTACCATGCTAGCTTGACCGGTAGCCGAGGTGGTGGGATACCTATGAGTGAATACTGTCATTTGTTCTATGTTCCAAAGGTGGAAAGGAGCAAAGGAAAAGTGGCCATTTGGGGGGTGCAGGATTTGACCCTTCGCACTATTTTGTTCACCATTGCACATATGGATGGGAGCGCTTCTCCACACATGGCTCTATAGAGCTACTTTCAGTATGCCATAGAGTGTACTGAGCCTCAGTTTTTTAACTGGGCAGACATAGTCCTTCGTAGCGTGAAGAGGCAGTTGACTAAATGCAGGAGAGGCGACCTAAAGCAATTCGGGTACAGGTCATTGTTGGTGTCCTTCTTTCTTGAGAGAGTTCCCTTGCTGAGGTTGTAGGTTGAGTGGGGTTTACCGGCTCTAGAGGATCCGAGGATGCTGAGGTGGTGTAACCTCATGGCCCGACATGTAGCTGGACCAATCATCAAATACAATGATTCTTTCTTTGACTGGTTGCAACCACAGATGCTGATGGTCGATGATTATGCCTATGCCAGGTTGGACTTCTGAGGAGATCTATACTTTTCCCTACCCGAGGGTGCTCAGTGGGGGGATCTCGGTAAGAAGTACACATTTTTTACTTTTTAAATGTTTTTTTGAATTTTATCATATGCAAATTTTTTATGTTCGTCGAAGGTCTAATTACAAAATTTATTTTTTGATGACACAGACGTGGGGCCTTATCGACCACTAGGTACTTATCCTATTCAACGATGAGGAGAGGTGGCTCTAGTGCCACGATGGGACGCTAAATATTATGAGGCAGTGGAACAAAACTTAGAGGGTTTGACTGTAGACATTCTGGACATGCCTCTTGGAGAGGTTTCGCGACGTTATCAACATCATACACTGGGCGTATCAGAGTCTGTTGGCCGACTTCTTCGTAGGGTTGCCTGGGCAGTCGTGTGTTACTGTGAACGTCATCCATGGCATCACTTTGTAGAAGCTATGAGCTTCAGATTTTGAAATTTTGGTCCTCGGACAAAACTTTTTGTAAAAAACTTTTTGATCGTTATATATACATATCGCTTCTACCGGCTTATCTTGTGTTGTGTGATACTTGTGATGTGATTGATTTATATATGACCCAAATGTATGTCTAATAAATAGTTAGCTAATACATCAATTAATGTATTTAGACATCTAGGAATATGTTGATACTCAATATAATCAAAATAATGTTCCAAGAGGCAAATTCACAAATACACCCATAACAAAGTAGGACTTCGAATAGCATAGACATTACTTAACTATAGTACTACGAGTTGGGAATCGAGTCGAACAACCAAGTGACTGATACCAAGTGAGATAGCATCAATCAACAATTCGATAACGATGCTATACTCTGCAATATTGTTGGTCGCACGACCGAGGCACACACCTCGTAGAGTGATAAGTTCGTTTGTAGGGGCGTAAATTGCCCATGCAGCAGAAGCAAGGTTCTGAGTACTACGACTAGTGCCATCAACGAAGCCAATGTTGGGTAGCGAAGACTCCGACATCTGGAAACTAAACACAATGTAACATAAGGGAAAAGACCAGATAACGAAAAAAAACAAACTACAGTAACACACAAGACGTATGATACAATAAAATACAAGTACTCGTGCACAGGTGATATTATGCATAGTACTTCTTTAAGTAAAACCCATTTCTGGGTTCAGTCAAAGGGATACCATCATAATCTACTAACTTGTAAGCTCCTTTCTCCAAAACTCATCTAACAATATAAGGACCTCACCACATGGCTTCGAATTTTCCAGCTCCTAGCATATATCGATCTTGTTCATAGAGGAGAACCAGATCTCCTTCAGAGAAAATGTGAGGCTTGACATGTTTATCGTATTGGGCCTTGACATGTTTCTTCTGGACTTCTATGACTAGGGTAGTGTCGTGTTAAGTTTTTTCTAATATCATGAGATACAATATATGTTCTTCTTCTGCAGAAGTGTTTGGTAGGAGTTCGACGTCTAGTTTTAAAGAGGGTATCTCACATTCAATCGGGAGAATGGATTCTAAACCATAGACTAACCGGAAAGGTGTAAACCCAATAGTGGACTTAACAGATGTCCAGTAAGCTCACAATGCTGAATACAACATTGTGTACCAAATTTTTTTGTGAATCATTATCATTCGTCGAAGCACGATTATGAGAACTTTGTTAATCGCTTCAACTTGGCCATTGGCTTGTGGGTAATAGGGCGTTGAGTTTTCATGGCGAAGACCCAACTTTTCAGTGACTTATGACATCATGAAGTTTCTAAAGTGGCTACCATGATCGGTGACGATAGCCTGAGGAAAGACACAACGAGCTATGATGTGATTGAAAATGAATAATGCCGCAGTCTTTCCAGTATTGTCAAATGTCGGCATCGCCTCGGCCCATTTCGTAAAATAATCTACGACTACAATAATGTATCCATGCCCCTCGGCCGAGTGGGGGTGACATGTCATGAAATCGATTCCCCATTTCATAAAGGGACCAATAGAGACCACAGGGTGAAGAGGAGTGGGGTGTGACCGTATCTTATGATTATAGGTCTGGCAAGCGTGGCATTTTTGGACGGTGATGATGCAATCGTTAAATAAAGAAGGCCAAAAATATCCTGCATGTAAGATGTTCTGGGTAGTAGCATACCCAGACATATGACCACCACAGGCTCCAGAATGGCAGTCATTTAAGGCTTTCTCGGCTTTGTAGAACGTGAGGCAGCGTCGAAAAACGGAGTCAATCCCACAATGATAAAGGGTATCCTCGAGGATAATATATTGATGGGCTTGGTAGCGTATTTGACACTGGTCAGTACTAGAAAAATTGGGCTGAAAATTCTGGGTTTGGAGATATATGATGACATCGTCGTACCAAATATCATCAGAACAAATTAGGAAAAGGGATTCATCAGGTAATGAATCAGCTGCCACATTTTCCGTTTCAGAGTAGGGAAAGTTGCATATCAACTCAGTGAACACAAACGACTTCTTGGACTTGGCTCATTCGAATTCCAAGTCAAACTCCTGGAGTATCACAATCCATTTGGAGTATTTTCCCCCTAGCAATTGATGCGTGAGAATGTGTTGCATAGGGTTGTAGTTAGAAATTACCATAGTCTTGCGAGAGAGGATATAGTGTCGGAAACGGTGAACTGCTTGGATGGTTTCCAAGGCCATTTTTTCGACATGTAAATACTTGGTTTCAGTAGGTGTTAGAATTTGAATCAAGTAATATATAACATTTTCATCATGAGAATCATCCTCTTGGACGAGAACCATAGCGATGGCGTAATCCGAGGCTGCGAGGTAGAGGAAATAATAACGCCTGTAAATGGGGGGGGGAAGAGAATGGAGCACGTGTCAGGGATAGTTTCAAAGATTCAAAGGCTTTGTTTACAATGGTATCCTATACAAAATCAGACCCCTTTTTGAGTAGTCGCGTAAATCCAAGAGTTATCTCGGCGTAGTTCGGGATGAAATGACGAAGAAAGTTTTCCTTCCCTTTCAAACTTTGTAACTCGGGAAGTCTAGAAGGAGGAGGGAGATTGAGAATCGCCTCAACCTTTAAAGAATCTACCCTAATCCCTTGACGTGAAATAATAAATCCTAGAAATCGGCCGGATTCTACGCAGAAAACGCATTTGTGAGGATTCAAGCGTATATGGTAAAACCGACAAGAGATGAAAATGGCTCGGAGGTGGATTGGATGATCGACTCAGTGCATGGAATGAGAGGGTAATTCATAAAGATATGGTTGCACGATGTGATTGATATCATGGAAGGCATAAGACATGGCGTGTTGAAAAGTTGCGCCAACGTTCTTCAGACCGAAAGGGAGTTTCCAATAGGCGAAAGTGCCCCAAGGACAAATGAAAGTGGTTTTGTGTTGATCCTCGGGAACAATATTGATTTGATTATATCCGAAGAAACCATCCATCAGAGAGAATATTTCACTTCCAGCACAATCGTCAACAATCTGATCGACGAAGGGGGTAGGAAAGTTGTCTTTAGGACAAGCTTTGTTGATATCCCTATAATCAACGCATACACAGATTGTGCCTTGTTTCTTGTCGATCGAGAAAAGATTGGAAACCCAGTCAGTGAGGGCCACCGGGTAAATAAATCTATCTTTGAGAAGTTTCTCGACTTCGATCTTGATAGTAGCCACTTTACGTGGGTGAACTGGACAAAGGCGTTGCCAGATGGGTTTAGCGTCTGGGTATTGTTAGAAAAAAAGGACCGTGGAGCAATAAAATAAAACAAAGGCAGAAACAAAACACATAAGATACACAATAAAAGAGAGACACATATTTACATGGTTCAACCAATGTGGGCTACATCCACCAGAGAAATTGCCAGGTCCTTCCTTTATTATTAACTAGCAAATGAAGGGATACAACCTACAACAAAACCCGTTGTAACTTCCTCTTCTTTCTCTCACAGTATCCTCTCTCAGAATACAATATTCGCCATCAACCATAGCCACAATACATTTCACTCATAAAAGAGGGTTTCCTTCAAGGGAAAAAAATCCTAACATAATCTCTACCATTAGATCTGCGACCTTATAATGAACGGTCCAAATTTACAATGAAATTACAATATACATTTACAAGGCAATTTTTCCTTCGGGGGCTTCACCCTAGAACCCCCATCAGGGGACGCTGCCCACAAACTCTTGCTAGGGGCCCGCTTACCCCCAGACCCCCTAGCAGGGGGGATAGCCCCCCCGGACCCCGCAGAGGGGGTACCCCCCTCTGCACTCCCCTGCGTGGAAGAGTGTACATACTTCTGGGGTGTAAATACTTCATGGGGTATAAACATGGCTGAAAGTAAAAGACCTATGAATCAGGAAGATAATCAGGCTCCACAACCAACAATCTCCCACTCGGATACTGATCTCAACAACTCCACCACTGTTGTATATGCTGGACTCTGAACCTTCTTGGACCTGGCAAATTTCTCATCTTCACCTTCATTCTTGAAGACCAACTGAAACTGAGCAGGAACTTAGTTTCTCCCTGGTTACTCCCTTTGTTAACATGTCTGCATGATTTTGGCTAGTGTGTATATTTTCCAACTTCAAATGTCCATCTTCCAAGATGGACGTATGAAGTGGTACCTCAACTGTATATGCTTAGTATTCGAATGGAAGGCTGAGTTATTTGCAAGGTGAATGGCACTCTGACTGTCATAGTACAACATGCTATTCTCCTGCTTCTTTCCCAATTCCTCCATAAACCTCTATAGCCAAATCATCTCTTTACTAGCCTCTGTAGTAGCAACATACTCTGCCTCTATTGTTGAAAGTGCAACAACCTTTTGCAGTTTCGAAATCCAACTTATTGATGTTCCACCTATAGTAAAAACATACCCTGTGGTGCTCCTCCTATTGTCTTTATCACCTGCCATATTTGAATCAACATATCCCTGTAGAAAAGTGTCTGAACCTCCAAAACATAAT
>JZKD02S2155708.1:184143-208640 GCA_000966675.3 Picea glauca
ATGTTGCCAGTATGCGTATCCGAGTTAAATAAGGCTAATTGGTCGATGGTAATGACCTTTCCTTGATGTGGGAAATGTACAACATGAAAAAGAGTTGACACAACTGCGTGCATGGAATCAATCCAGCTACGACCAAGAAGAAGATTGTAATCGAGAGGAGCGTCAAAGACTTCCACTTCGACTTGGACCGTTTTTCCTTCTAGCGTGATTGGCAATGAAGGAAGGACACCATAAGGCTTAAAACCGGAGCCATTGAAGGCTTTGAGTGTGTTATGGGATTCATTCAAAGAGGGAGAGTTGATGGCTTTCCAGCAGGTAACAGACATGACACACGTTGAGGCACCCTCGTCGATGATGGTTCTACAAATGTTTTTGTTAGAGACAATCACTTGTATTTGTAACACGAGTTGAGGGGGTAACCTTGGAATGTGATCTTCCAAGTCAAAAATTATTAAATTCATGTCCGTCAGGTCGATTCCACCGATAGCTTTCAACAGTTCCTTCCGTTGTGTGGGACAACTTTGAAGGACTTCGAGGGCTGACATCGCAGAAGGTGCTTGGGCAAGATATTCAACAGTGTTGTAGTTCTAGGTAGCATGAGCATGAGGATTTAAAGTCGATTTCCGAACGACACCCTTTGGAGGGGGGTGAAGAACTGTGTCAAGGCTCGGTCATTCGAGATGAAGAGGACCGTTGGTATGTGGAGTCGTGGGAGATGGTTGGACCAATGAAGGAGGTATATCATCAACCTTCTCTTTAGAGGGAGAATAATCTTTGGCTCGAGTGGTAAGTGCGATGTCATTCTTCTTGGAATCATAAGTACACATTAATACCTCGGATGTAGTGGAAGGGGAAGGTTGGTCATGAATGACCAATTGGGCCTATTGTTGAGAGGGGAAGGGTTGGGACAAGACGACCGGAGTGGGTGGTTTTAGAGCCCCTTGAAGGAACTTAGTAACCTTGGCACGTCATGGACAATCCTTCGTGTAGTGATCATCACCACAGATAAGACAAGGGTATCAAGTCTGGCACTTATCCCTATTGTCAACAGGTGAATTTTTGGTTCTCTCTGCTTGAGTAGTATTTTTGTCCTCCTTATTCTTACCCTTTCCTTTTCTGGATTTGTTTTTACCGGCTGGGGTATATTTAACTGCATTTACCTCAGAAGTATTGTTGGTGGGGGGGGTAGGAGATGAAGCATTTTGAGAATTAGAAGAAGCAGGTTTAGGGTTGTTGCTCGAGGCAGAATGTGGTTGGGAATGGAAATTTCCAATCACACCATCGGTTGCATGAAAATTAGCTGGGGTAGTTGAAGTGGCGGAAGTAGAAGGACGAGGTGCATCAGGGAGTAAGTCGTAAAGAGTACCCATTTGTGAGTAAACGAGGTCAAGGTATTGGGCACGACTTATGGCTTGTTCTTCCATGAAAACTCCACCCATGGTGATGTCACGACTGATGTCGTTCACAAATGATTTTGTGAACCACTCTTCCAACAACTGATCGGGAAGTTCGAGTTTGATGAGATGTCGTCTCCATCGCCACTCATGAATGTGATCAGATATATGAGTGGCTTTGTTTTGTTTGAAAGAACTCAAAATCTCAGTCCCCGTTTCATAACGGATCGGTAACTAGTAGTGGGTGAGGAAAGCCCTAGATAGGGTGTTGAATTCGACAAAGAAACCTCGTGGTAATTCTATATACCACTTCGTGGCAGAACCCATGAGAGTTCTTTGAAAAATACGTAAATGAATAGAGTCATCCATCAAGGAGTTGGATGAGCACCAGAAGTGAAAAGTCATCACATGATTGTTTGGGTCCTCTCCCTCTTTGCCATCGAATTTGGGGATGTTGGATGGTAACTTGGCTGGTATAGTGGGCCATTGGGGAGAGTGACGGATTGGATCATTTAAAATCCTCGACAGATTCAGGAGGTCCAAAGTTGCCAAGAAGGGTAATTGTCTATTCACATGCGGGTATTGGTGGCTTTGGGGGGGGAGTCTTGTCGGCAAACCAGTGGGACCATAAGAAGTCTTCATATAATGCGAAGACCCAGGTAGATCCAACGGTTATTGTGGAGGAAAGTAGCTCATGGGATTGTATCCTTGAACAGGGATGTGAGTTTGAGCATTCGAACCCCAAATAGGATTGGACATACCTGGATATGGTTGGCCTATACTAGGGGGTATAACAGATGTAGCTGGAAGCTATTTCCCCCTAGTCGATTGAGGATTGCGTTGTATCAGATGGTTCCAATACTGGGCCAAGGATGGAGGTATGTTTTGTCCATAGGGTGGGGTCGGTGGGGGTTTTCCTCTGATCGGGGGTTAAGTTCCAATTGGGGGTTGTGTTCCAATTGGGATTTGTGTTCCAATAGAAATTTTCCCTACAAGGGGGGGTTGAGTCAAACCTCCTTGGTGAAATTGTCCACCAACAGGAATTTGGTATTTTGGTGTGAACAAATAGTGCCACTAGGATTAGTTTTTCCAATAGAGGATGAAAAAGGTCCTCTGAAAGGGGGTTGAGGAAGTGTCAGAATGAAACCGGGAGGAGAGTGCCTAGAAGAAGAGGGACCACCAGGAGTTCCAGATGGGGTTTGTGTAGGAGTGGGAATAGAAGCATTCAACGCACGGTATCTGCTGTAATCCTAGTGTGAATACTTGTAGTATTTGTGTAATGGACCATTTCTAAAGGGAGGGTCAAGATGTGGTTAGCTCATGGAGCTTCTGTACTAGGAAAATAATAAGCAGTAGTAAAAGGTATTGCATCTGGGTTAGAGGTTTCGGGGAATCCAGGTGAGATAGTGATTTCAATGCCTTCTCCTAAGACAAAGAGATCTCGTCTAAAAATGCCAGTAGACCAAAAAGGATCTTGGCCCTCAGGTCTTGGAAAAGGTCCAGTCGGTGATCCAGAAGACAAAACAACTAAGTCTCTGGAAGAATTCACTCGCATAATACGTCTCTCAGAATCGGGGTGAAGTCAAAAGTCCTCTCGAGAATTGGTAATTCGCAACCATTCTAGAGAGTCAATTCTTTCCACTTGTGGAGTGGTGACATCTTGGACTTCACTCTGTTTAGGAGAGCCCTCTGGTGAGCTTGTAGGCAGGGGTTGAGAACCTTCCAGATTTTCTGGAGGTAAGCCCTGCATTCTACGTGAACGACGTGGAGGGTCTATTGTAAACGAGTTAAAAACTTACAAAAAAAATCATGTGGTCAACTTGGGTAAACAAACAACATGTGCTAGTAAAAAAAATCTAGGAAACAATACCAAGCAAACAAGACCTTCTAATTCCGAGGTCACTAGTTGGTGATCAAATCCAACATCGCAACAATGAGACAAGAAGAGGCGGGGCTAGGGTGGAAAATTTATGTTGACGACCTTCTTAACGGAATTACACCCTGGTGCAAGATCCCACACATAATTGTGGGTATACCCTCCAAGGAGCCCGAGTGAGTTTGGCCAACGTCGATTCCAGGTACCGTGAAGAATTGCCCCTTCACAGTCACCTTGTGTAAGACCCTAAGAAGATAGGCCACTAAGGTTACCACCGACAACAATAAAGCTTGGGGGGACAGTCGACAGTCCAATCCACATGCAAGGGTAGGGTATCTAGCCAAAAATCAACTCAAGAGGCTTCCACTCATCATTGTGGGTATACCTCCAAGTGACACCCATAATACGTGCAATCTCTACACTGATATCAATGAAGCAGGGTGAGTAACTCTGTCAATATCAATGTGACCTCAGGTTTGACCCTTGTGTGAGAAGGGCTTCCCAGGACAAAATGTTCTAAATAAAATTTGACACTCCTTAACACAAGATGCTATTGCGTGTTTTGTGCTTTGGAGAGTGTCTCTATGCCTATTCGAAAGTGCTAGCCTAGCTAATTGTTGGTGTAATAGAGTCCTAGAAAAGAGTTACTAGTTAAATTTTAAAATTGCGCAATATTATTAAGGGTTGTTGTTACTCAAAGGAAATGGAAATGAAACCGATGTTGTGTGTGACTTTGACCCAAAAATGCATAGATAGGAATGAAATATATCAATTTTTGTTCGATGAATTCTATGTACAGGAGGGAAAGAGAAGTGTTTCGGAACAATCTTGGACTACGATATACAATCTCCTTTAAAATGCAATATCAATGAATCATGTAACAATGACAATTCTCTATTTGTTCTATTTCAATGATTGATTTCCAATATTTTCAAAATGAAAATGCTTTTAAAAAGAATTTTTTTTTTTACTTTTCAAAAAGATCCACACCATGGTGGTGAAAGTAAGGAAAACCAGTAACTAACGAATAAGCAATAAACAAAACCCAAACCAATCTTTAAATGGAAACAAAAAAATGACAAGCATACATGACTAGTCTTTTCATTTCCATGAGAACAATGATCTTCCAAATAATGAGCAAATGAGAAAGACAAACAATCCCAACTTTCAAATTGATCATCGGCTCCTAACCAAACAAGTACTCTAATTCCAGGATCAGAGAGTATATCCTTGATAAGAAAAGTCAAGAGATGAGAGTTGAGAAAAAGATGGAGAAGAAGAGCCTTTGATTTCCGAAGACTGATTGTGCACAAAATCCGAAGTCAAGAAACAATCAACTAGTGGTCCTAGAAATTCTTTTCAGACACCTATACAGATCTGGGCATCTGAGCATCCCAAAACCTTAAATCCAAAAATTTTTAAAATGGGTTCGCAGGCTATTAGTAATGTACAGTGCGAGAATGGAGCATTCTCGTAGGATGGCTTCAAGCAGGGTGCGAGAACCTCGCACTGGACTGAAAGGAATAATGCGAACTCAAGGGGTTCTCGCAGGCCACTGAGGGGTTTAGTGCGAGAAGGCCTGCAACTAGGCAAAATTTTGGAAAAAGACAAAAATTTTGAAGGGACTTCTGGACCCAGAGAGTCTGTCAAGGTTTCCTGAAGACTCAGAGATTGATAGAAATGAAGAAAGGTAAGGCAAGAGAAAATGGCCAAGGAAAAACACCAAAAACCACTAAAAAATGGGTTGTATCCCCAGTGGAGTCGCCAATTTTCTTATCGGACTAATCAGTAGGTGGAGGCACTAATATATCTCCCTAGATCCACCTGGATCTAGAACAAAATAGGCAGAACATGACTCTTTCCCTAAGTTACGACCATTGAATTAGCTAGTAAGGAAGAACAAGTGACATACCTTTGTATCGCTTCCTTAGGTCTTTGATGCTCCCGCTTCGCTCCGGTGCTCTTGTGAGGTCAAGACCAAGACAACACAAACCAACCAAAGTGAATATAGCATAATGTATTCAATCGTCAACTTATGTGTATGATCAAGAAATTACACAATAAAGTAAGAATGAATTTATGGGAAACGGACATGCCACTGTATCATATTAATGGAAAGTAGAAGATACAACCTGATCACCTTGATGTCACAAGCTTCCTTTCGGTGACTCTTGGTTCCAACACACACACTTGTTCTATTCTTGCATGAAGAAGATTCAATTCCTCTTGATAGATCTACTAGAGTCTCCAAGCTTCTGTTCAAGATAGGTTCTTCACACAATTCCTTCACCAATTCTTCAATTAATCTTGCTTAACCTTTTCCATGAAAATCCTTTCAATATATAGGAGAGGATGAGATGGTTACATGGATGAGAATGATCCCACCAAATTAGGGAAACCAGTAAAATGACAATCATTCGAATGCCAACCCATTTTCTAGAAGATTGCCTTCTAGAACCCTCGAGACTTCATCTCTTTTCCAAGCTTAAAAACAAGTTCTCACCCTATGTATAGAGAACAGTGCGAGAAGTTCGTACCCTAGATGAAGGTTTCCTGTGAGAATGGGTCATTCTCACACCCTAGGCTATAAGCAGTCTGCGAACTCACTTTCAAAATATGTTTTCTAGAAGGAGATAAGTGCCACTTTTCTCAGGAGAAAGTTCTTGTTGGGAGCTTGGGTACACTATTGTCAATACATCACCAAGATGACCAAAATCATGTGTAACACTAGGTTAGTGCCTCCGGTAGTCACCTGGGCCCCAAATCCCAAAAAATGTCATATAGGGCTTGAAAACAACCCCAAAAGTTTGGAACCCAAAAAACTGCCAAGGTGGAAAGTTGTTTTTCGAGCCATAGGAATAGGTGGGTGGCCACCGATATCCACCCGGATCAATCGATCTCCCAGAATTCAGCGCACCCGAGGATTTTGTTGACTTACATGACATAGTCAAACTACATGCAGAACAAGACTCATTGTGGACTGCGGAGATAGAAAAGGTGGCAAACATGGTGCCAGGTCAAGTACAATAGTTCATGGAGCACCGATCAAGGATCAAACAATGTTATAGCAATAAAGTTTTAACATAGTCAAGTATTGAGCATGGGTAGTGGAGATAAAGGACATCCTTTCGGCCCCGATGGACCAACAAAAATTCTTGTATGCCAACACATGCGAGGAACTCTTCATCAAATGGTCAGAGTATGAGAAGAGTCATCCACTCAAGTGAAAGAATTTGATGACTCTTAGAAGACTAAGATATGAAGGCACCATGTGGAGATGTTTTGTTTTAATTATCTTGCACTTTTGATAGTTATTTTTAGTTAATAATTTGTTATAAATAAGAGGATCCGAAGAGGTCGATGGTTTTTGCAAAGACCCTCATTTTTGGAATTGTAAAGAACTATTTTGGAACTACCTTAATTGATAATTCCTATTTGGGACCGGAGACAAGTTACTATTTTACATCAAAGGCATGTGTGATTGGATCATAAGGAGGAATTACTTTTGACTTTATCTCATGAATGGATGTTGTAATGAGTAAGAGTTTATGAATCTATTAATAAGTTAGATGATTCAATATTTTTATGGTTCTTATCTATAATGATGGAAATAAAATCGTTGTGTTAATGTGTGATTAGTGATTAGAGCTGATGAAACTAATTTTATTTCCATCATTTTATTGCATCTATGTGTTCTTTCGATAATTGTATCTCAGTCAATAATTGAAATACCAACAAGTTAATGTATTAGTACTAGGCTTGTCATAGGTGTGAAAATCTTTGTCTGCATGCTTGAGCATGAGGGTTATCCTTAGCTCAGCCTTCCTCAGTAGTTAATTCCCCCCCCCTATTCTTTTACCCATTTGATTTATACTAGAACCTATCTTTTATCAGGCCCACCTTTAAGAGAAAATACAAAAAGAGAACGTTCAAACTGAAGGAGGAGTTTTCACAAGAAGATATCATGTAAATCACTATGTAAATCCCATCGATTATTTGGCTAGATCGCAATATCTGGAGAACCATTGCACTATTAAACATTGTAGAGTCTAATTGGGCCTCGATGGTAGGTTTGGTTCCCACTATTGAGTTAAAGGGATTTAGGGCCTCTCAACAGAATTGGCACAAGAAGGAGGGCCAATGAATGAATGGTTGGAAATATTTCTGATATAATATTTCACACATCCTGTAGATTCAAAATAGCCCACATGCATGGATAGTCATCCTCAAGACATCCCACACACATAGAGTACTCCTAAAATGAGTAACTCACCCCAGCAAGAGGAAGAACATTTATTTTTTTAAATACCTTACGCTCTTCCCCACGAGGAGTTGAACCAGTTCATAAGAATCACAAGAGCTTACGCCCAATAAATTGGAGCAGTACCCTTAGCTTCGTTACTTCCTCATAGAAAAAAATTAAGCAGATCAGTGGTCGACACCCTCGACGAGGCTTTTTTTCACATAGTAGAAGACCTGATAGATTTATCCCTCACCGAAATCGAGCATCCCCTTAATCTAATCCTTGAAAAACTAGTCGGTAACTTCTTCGAGCCCGATGATTTTTCAGACGAAGAAGGGTTTAGCTCAGAACGCTTATTGTCGAAATCGGACGACATGGAAGATAACAAGGATCATAATAAAGAAAGGGGAAAACCACCTTAGAATAATCAACCTTGGTTGGCTAGAGATTCTCTGGTCATCCCCAGACAAGTACATAAACTTCCCCACCATCTATAAAAGTTACTCCCTAAATTTGACCTTGAAACCTCAGGATTTCCTGAAGACCATATCAAACAATTCATACTAGCTATTAGGTTGATGAATGTCTAACATGAAGATGTAGTATGCATGATTTTCCCCTATACTTTTGAGAATTCATCCTCCACGTGGTATTTTAACTTGCCTGTAGGGTCCATAACTAGTTGGACAAAGTTTCAAAAGGATGCTTTAAACAAATTTGCAGAATAAACCACTATAGGATTTTGATGGCTAATTTGTTCGCCACCACCATGAGTTCAAAGGAAAAGGTTAAATACTTCAATCAACGATTCACCACTATCCTAAAAAAAATTCAACCCAAAGCTAAACCCACTAAGGAGTTGCAAATCGAAGTATACACTAATACTCTACCTACTTCCATTTCCATGTTTGTGAAGAGGGATGCCAAAGCATCTTTATATGAGAATTTTGAGGAAGCCAAAAATATAGAATTCCAAATGAAGGGATGTAAAGAAAGCCGGATTTTATTAGTTAAGAAGGAAGTTCAACCTCCGCCCAGGAGAGGACTCTAGTTGACGAGACCCCTAGGGAAACAAACAGAACCATGTACCGAAAAGAGAAGCAAAGACATAGACTACCTACAACGAATGATAAATAAGTTTTCAAACGAAATCATAAACATGAAAATAAGTGAAGGGGAATGAAACCAAGGCCATAGGCCATATAAACCCTTTTTTAAAAGAAATCCACTGTTCAAAGCAATTAAACCTCCCCCAACCAACTTAAACATCGATCTGGGAAATGTAGCGTCTGACTCTTTCTCTACCTATCACCAAGAGAAATATTCTAAAAGAGACTTCCCACAATGGGTGCATTCCATGATTTTTATGGCCAACCAATTTCTAGACGAGGTTTCCCTTACCGAACAATCAAGCGACTTAGCTATGAATATTGCTGATAAGGAAGAAGTTGATCCACCAGAAGAAACAATGGCAGATTCCCAAAAGGTATTTAAAACAACCTCTGTATAGGACTGTGGATATGAAGACTGAACCAAGAAACAATGCTTGGATGGCATTGGTTTAGTGGTAGTGAGTGTAAGAGGAGTCTCCTCAAAATCAGATCGAGTCCTGCTAGTATCAGTTGGATCCCCAACAAGATCTCCTGCATCTTGAAGAATAGTTTTGGCCCACTTGGGCATATGCTCTGGATCTGTATCTACATTTGCATGAACTGAATCTTCATATGATTGTACCGACTATGTATCTGGATCATCTAAATCCTATAAATTAGAAATTTCATTTGAAGAAGAGTCAACATGTGCATTCTCATCATCTCTGACAGGTGGAAGAACAAAGGTGTTTGCATGCAGATATAGAGGTACATGTGAAACACTTTCCTCGAATTGGACACTTTTCTCAATGATGAACCGGTCCGACGAAATATCAATGAGTTTGTATCTCTTCACACCATAGGGGTATCCGACAAAGATACACTATGTGCTCTGTGAATCAAGTGCCTTCCTCCTCTTAGAGGGAATCTTGGCCGATGCATGTGAACCGAAAATATGGAAGTGGGTTACTTCTATTTTGAGACTGCTCCAAGACTCTTATGGGGTCTTCTCCTTGACATATGTGTGGGGAGATATATTTTGGATGTGGGTTTCACAATTAATTGTTTCATACCATAATCTCTATGGAAGTGACTTTGCATGTAGCATGCAAGATGCCATCTCTTTTAGAGATCAATTTTTCTGCTCAACAACTTCATTTTGCTGCAGAGTATAGGGAACTGTGTGCTACAACTGAATCCCATCCTCATGAAAAAGAATTTGTATCTCATGGTTGACATACTCTCCCCCGTTATCTGTTTGGAGGACTTTGATTTTCTTTCCTGACTGTGTCTCAACAAGGAAATTGAAATCTTTGAGTTATTGAAAGACCTCTAATTATTTCTTCATAAAGAAAATCCATGTGAAGCTTGAGAAATCATCAACAAAAATGAGCACGTACCTTGATTTACTAATTGATGGATGTGGAAAAGGGCCCATAAGGTCACTATGGATCAAATCTAAAGGAGAGGAAGCCTTCTAAGTCTTTCCTTTGTCGAATTTCTCTTGAGGTTGTTTTCCAAGAACACATCCCTCACAAATTCCTTTGGAGAAGTGGATGTCAAGTATACCATCAACCATTCCCTACATGATAAGGTGTTGCATACATATTAAATTCAAATGCCCGAACCTTTCGTGCCATATCCTACTTCTTTCATCAACATGAGTAAACAATAATTCAGAATCTGGTTCAATAAATTTAGAAAATGTTTAGAGTCTAGATTGATGATTTACCTCACTGGTAGTAACCCTGTAATTGGTTTGCATGTCATATATATCCACTGCATCAAGTGTGAATATGATTCTGTTTCTAGTTTTAAAGTTTTTCATATGATACATGGAGAGAAGAGTGACAAAAAATTTGGGAATGTGTAGCACATTCTCAAAGGTTTCGTTTGTGAGTTCAATTCTTCCTTTGTAGGTGACCTCTACTAGAGAGTTTCCCCCCATCAGAATAGGAGGACCTTTGCATGAATCCAATAAAGAATAGACTTCTTTTGTGGCATCCATGTGGTGTGATGAGCCTGAATCTATGATCCAAGCATCGGGAGAGGAGTTGATGGCAATCAAAGCATGGCTAGAATTTCCTTTCTTTTTTCTAGGGATTCTGATCTTATGGATTCTTCTTCTTGGCACCCTCGGGGATGCGATCTCCAAGTTATTATGAAGAATTTGGGCCATTTTATCTATCTGTTTTTACATACATGCAAATTTTGGATGGAATCCTTTATGGAAGTAAGTGCATTTCTCCCATTTTCTTCCCTTTCCACCTTTGGATCCAGAGGCATCGTTGAAGGGTTTTGAGTACCCTTCCTTCTTTGTATTTTCATGTCCTTTCCTTTTGTATTTGTCTTTAGATTTTTTATATTTATGACTGCTACCATCTTTCACATTAAGTGCATGTGCCTTTGGGCCTTTGATGTTTCTCATATTGATGAGCTTGTTCTACTCTTGTGTCAGAGACTTGATAAAGGCCTCGAGAGAGGGCATCATCCAGGTGGCTCCAGAGGAAATCCTAATTGAATGAAATGTAGATACAAAAATGAGTATTCCGGACCAAGTTTGGAGAGAATGGTAAGAACCATTTCTTTCTCCTCCTCATATTTATCAACCCCGCAATCCTTGAGTTGAAACAACAAATTCTTATATTTGGTAAAGAAATATTGGAGATTGTAGAAGGTTTTTGGATCTAATGTGAGAAATTCCACCTCAAGCATGTGTCCCCTCATCTCTTCCTATTTTCCAATTGTCCCTTCCATGGTGGTCAATGATTCACTTGGGGTTTTACAGGAGGATATGTGAAAGAGGAGTTCAGGAGAAATGTGATTGCACATAGTTCCAAACACTTCATCCATTCGATTTAGATACTTGGATTTTTCTATGGTTGATGTTGGTTCATTTTCTGTTTTCATTTTTAACTTGTATAATCCTTTGCCTCTAAAATGCATTATCATCTTCTCCTTCCATGCAAATAAATTGTACGGTCTAAGAATGAATTCTTTTGGAAATTCCATTTTTCCACTCTCTTCAATCTTTGATACCTACAAAAATAATCTGGTTTCTCTTTGATACCTAGAAACCATTGGTTTCTCTTCGATACCTAGAAATCCATTGGATTTGATACCATGTAAATGTGTTGAACGTACACATAAACGATCTAGCTACCAAATGACGTACACAATTTGCAAAAAAAATATGAGAAAAGGGAAGAAGGAGAGAAACAATGGAAGAATTCTCACTAACCAAATGAATGAATCATAATTTACACATGATATAATTTGTATAACTCAAATAATGCACACTGGAGGAGAAGCCAATGCACCATAGTGTTAAAAAGTCAACAAGAAACATGTGTCTAATTTATTTTTCCCTTAAATAAATTGGACAATAAATATTAATCTATTATTTCATTCGTAACTAAGTGAGTTGGATTTGTAACAGAAATGTAAGTATAGTTAAGTGAGTTAAGACCAGTTGTACTAGTTGTAACTAAACATGCACTAGTGAGAGTTTAGTTAATTAGTGAACTCACATGCAACTGAAGATTCACCACGGTTAACTACATGCATGTCAGATCCAGTGGAGACCCAATTGAGATAACATGTGAAAGGGACAGTTTGCCTATAAGTTGTGATTTGATCACACATGCAGTGGATATGCTTATGAGCATGTGAAAACTAGGCAATTGTATTCGATCGTTGTGAGAATTCGAATTGCAGAGATTGTGTAGAGGAGGCAAGTTGTCTGGACACGGAAATTAGCACATCTATTTGTTGATTTGTGTATGACAGTGTGAGACAATTGTATTGTATTGAGAGCTCTTGGATTCGAGTTTTGTATGAGATTGTTTCATGATTCATGATATACATAATATATGATAGTGGGGTTTTTAGCTTTACGCTTTCCCGGTAAAACTTTTGTGTTGTGTGTTCTTGGTATTTCACTTTGTGATTGTGGTTGTGATCGTGGTTTAATTTAATCTGCAAGAATAATAGTAGAAGTGATTTTGTATTTAACTGTAGCGGAAATTGTTAGATCAGGAGAATCGTAGGAATACATTAAGTGTATCGAAATTTCTGCATGGTATCAGAGCCACGGAGGCCACGGAGTCATGGAAGTGAGGTACGAACATAATCGTGTTCTCACAGGTCTTGTCTCTAGCTGGGTGTGAACTTCATTGTCATTCTCGCAGGCTACAGTGGAGTAGGGTGCGAACTTCCCTCACCCTAACAGTGAAGCAGGATGCGAACTTCATTGGCATTCTCGTGGGCTACAGTGGAGAAGGGTGCGAACTTCCCAAGAAATTTCATAGGCTACACATAGGCAGGGTGTGAACTTCCCTCAGGCTACTCTCAGGTGGGGTGCGAACCTCCCAGGGAAGACGGATTGTAAAAGTTGAGTTTTGGTGGTTGGATAACATTCGAATTTGCAAGATTTTCTTGGTGCGAGAGATGATTCAAGATTGAAAATGTCTTTCAATGGATTGAGGTTGGAGTATGCACTTGAGGTAAACTCTAACTACATTGCTTGGAAGGACAAGATGGAAGCAGTGCTCGAAGACAATGGCTTGAAGGGTTACATTGACACAGATGTTCCTAAGTTGGATGCGACAGATACTGCAAATCTTGATGCATGGAAAAAGAAAGTGGCGAAGGTGAGGAGGATTCTGTTGGAGGGAGTACAAGACCACATTGTTTCAAGTCTCCATGGGAAAACCACACCATATGCAATGTGGAAGGTTTTGACAATTCTGTTCCAAAATAGTAGCGACCAAAGGAAATTGGCGCTCAAAGATAAACTCAGGAAGATCAAGATGGAAAAGGGGACACTATTCCAAAATATCTCACGAAGTTTGTCCAATGTCGGGATGAGATTGGAAGTGTGGGAATAACAGTCACTGCTGATGATTTGGTGAGCTTGGCACTCCTAGGGCTTCCTAAGAGTTGGCACAGTTATCAAGACTCTGTCAATGGAAGGGAAAAATTGTCAGATTGGGAACGACTGTGGTCGGATCTAGTGCAAGAGGATTTTAGGCAGAACACCAGAGATGGATCTTCATCAAAGCATGATGACGAAGAGGATTGTGCTTTGAATGCCAAGGCAAGGAAAGGGAAAGGGAATAAATTCCAATCAAAATTTGAGTCTAAAGTCAAGAATATGGATTTGTCCAAAGTGAAGTGTTTTCACTGTCACGAACATGGGCATCTCACTACTAACTATCCACAGAAGAAGAAGAACAAGACGATTGTTGGATCTGCAACTGGTGAGGCTCTTGTCTCACAATTTGAGCTTGACTTTTCTTTGATCACATGCATGGCTTCAAGTGCATCGAGATCAGTGTGGTATTTGTATAGTGGCACTTCATTCCACATGACGGGAGATAAAGAGTCTTTCATTGACTTGGAGGAGAAAGATCTCAGAATGCATATAGAGATGGGAGATGATGGACAATATAGTGCAAGTGGTATTGGTACCATTACCTTTCAGAGGGAGTCAGGTAAACCATTTCAATTGAAAAATGTTATACATGTTCCAGGTCTGAAGAAAAACTTGGTCCCAGTCGCAATGTTGGAGGACAGAGGCTATGATGTTGCTTTTAGTAGTGGTAAATCCTACCTGTGACATAAAGAAACGGGTCAAGTCAAGAAGATAGGGATTCAAGTTAATAATCTCTACATGTTGGAGGTAGATGGCTGCAATGCCATGATAGGAAAGGAAGAAAAAGTGGTGAGCCGGGATGAGGGCGAATTATGGCACAGGAGATTGGGCCATCTTCATCATGGAGCCTTAAAGATCATGCAAGAAATTTCTACTGGACTTCCAAGGGGAACACTTTCTCAGTCATATCAGTGCAAGGGGTGCACCCTGGGGAAGTATGTAAAGTCCACCTTTCATGAAAAGGAGAACCATGCTTCGGTGATCCTGGAGAGAATTCACACGAACGTGTGTGGACCATTCTCAGTTTTTTCAACAGGACAACATAGGTATTATGTTATTTTTGTGGATGAGTTTTCTCGTAAATGTTGGATATTCTCCATGCAAAAGAAGGATCAAACATTCTCAAAGTTCTATGATTTTAAATCATTGGTGGAGAAAGAGTCGGGGAAGCAAGTGAAGGCTCTAAGGAGTGATAATGGTGGAGAATACATCTCTAACAAATTCAAAGACTTCTGCAGTAGAGAAGAAATTCGAAGAGAACTCATAGCGCCTCATAACCCATAGCAAAATGGGGTCGTAGAGAGAAAGAAAAGAATGATCGTGGGTGCAGCACAAGAAATGTTGCATGATCAGGGCCTGCCAATGCATTTGTGGGCAGAAGAATGCAATACTGTGGTTTATGTGCAGAACTGTTGTCCTCATAGAGTACTCGGCATGAGTACACCTGAAGAATCTTTTATTGGTAAGAAACCTGATGTTTCGCATTTAAAATTTGTTGGCTCATCTGTTTATGTGCATGTGACTAAGGATGCCAGGAAGAAGCTGGAACTGACTGCTGAAGTTGGGATATTTATGGGGTACACAGAAACACCCCATAATTATCGTGTGTATTTTCCGAACAGTAAGATGAATGTTATGCGACGGGATATAAAATTCGATGAGGGGAAAGCCATGCAATTGTCACTTGAGAGGGAGCTAGACTTGCATGCAGAAGAGGAACTGTTGGTTCCCAAGGATGAGTCTCAAGATGTGGATCAGCCACATGAGGAGGTTCATGGAGTGGAGGAAACCACTCAAGCAGAGCCATCCATCAGAAATGGCAGAAAGCGTGCCACGGAAGCTGACAAATTGAGACTAGATGCTGCAAAGAATATAGAAGCCCCTATTACACAGTGCAGACAGAGACAGTCTCCTGATCGATTTGTTGGATACATGGCTCTCATGAGAAAATGTATTATGAATAAACCATCTTCCTTTCAAGAAGCAGTGCAGGACCCCACTTGGGTTGATTCTATGGTAGAGGAGTATGACTCCATTGTCAAAAATAGTGTATGGGAAATTGTCCCAAGACTGATTGATAAATCAGTGGTAGGTTCGAGATGGATCTACAAGGTAAAGCAAGATGTTTATGGGAGTGTAGAGAAATACAAGGTGAGTCTTGTGTCCCAGGGATTCTCACAGATCGAGGGGATAGATTATGGTGAGACCTTTGCACCTTTCGCAAGGTACTCTTCCATAAGATCCATCCTTTCACTCTCATTGCAGATGGGCTGGCACATTCATCATATGGATGTTAAAACTGCGTTCCTCAATGGGATCATTGAGGAAGAAGTGTACATTGAATAGCTAGAAGGTTTTGAGACCTTTGACAGAGAGTCACATGTGTGCAGACTCAAGAGAGCACTGTATGGGCTAAAGCAAGCACCCCAAGCTTGGTACACTCGGATAGACAACTATTTCACCAGATTAGGCTTCACCAAAAGTGAAGTGGATGCAAACCTATACCAAATTGTGGTGGAGGGTAATCTTTTAATCATTGTTCTTTATGTTGATGATTTAATATTGATTGGTGATGAGCAGTTTATACACTCATGCAAGGAGGACCTTGCAAAGGAGTTTGAGATGAAGGATTTGGGCCTTCTTCATTATTTTCTTGGTTTGGAAATATGGCAGCGAGATGGTGAAATTTTTGTGTCTCAAGGAATGTATGCAAGAGAGATACTGGGTAAGTTTCACATGGAGGGTTGCAAACCCATGGATACTCCTCTTCCAGGAAACTGGAGGAAAGAGGATGCTACTTCTGGAGAAGTAGTGGATGCTACTGTCTATCGACAGTTAGTGGGTTCACTGATGTATTTAGTGAACACGAGACCAGACATTTGCTATGTGGTTAAACAACTAAGTCAAGCGATGGGTAAGCCTACCAAACTCTTTTGGAAGGAGGGTAAGCATGTCCTGAGATATATGAAGGGTACATCTGAGTATGGATTATGGTACAGACAGATGGATGAGGTGAAGTTGCATGGCTTCACGGATGCAGATTGGGCGGGCAACCCAACGGACAGAAAGAGCACATCAGGAGGGATCTTTAGTATCGGATCTACAACTGTTTCTTGGTACAACAGGAAACAGAGATCCATGGTACTTAGTTCAGTGGAAGTGGAATACATGGCAATGAGTCAAGCTGCATGTGAGGCTATCTGGATGAGGAAGATCTTGGTTGGTTTGTTTAGTTCTCATTTAGATCCGACAATGATTTATTGTGATAATCAGAGTTGCATTAAACTCTCGATTAATCCTGTGTTTCATGATAGATCTAAGAATATAGATATCTGGTATCATCATCTCAGAGATTGTGTTCAGCGGAAGATCATGTTGCTTCAATACATTCCTATGGAAGATCAGGATGCAGACATTCTGATGAAGGCACTCACTAGGAGCAAATTCGAATATCATAGAGACAGGATTGGGGTGAAGGATAATCCATTTCTTCTTGAGAGGGAGTGTTGAAAAGTCAACAAGAAAATGTGTCTAATTTATTTTTCCCTTAAATAATTTGGACAATAAATATTAATCTATTATTTCATTCATAACTGAGTGAGTTGGATTTCTAACATAATTATAAGTATAGTTAAGTGAGTTAAGATCAGTTGTACTAGTTGTAACTAAACATGCACTAGTGAGAGTTCAGTTAATCAGTGAACTCACATGCAACTGAAGATTCACCATGGTTAACTACATGCATGTTAGATCTAGTGGAGACCTAGTTGAGATAACAGGTGAAAGGGACAGTCTGGCTATCAGTTGTGGTTTGATCACACATGCAGTGTGTATTCTTATGAGCATGTGCAAACTAGGCAATTGTATTTGATCGTTGTGAGAATTCGAATTGCAGATATTGTGCAGAGGAGGCAAGCTGTCTGGACACAGAAATTAGCACATGTATTTGTTGTTTTGTGTATGACAGTGTGAGTCAATTGTATTGTACTGAGAGCTCTTGGATTAGAGTTTTGTATGAGATTGTTTCATGATTTATGATATACATAATATATGATAGTGGGGTTTTTAGCTTTACGCTTTCCCGGTAAAACTTCTGTGTTATGTGTTCTTGATATTTCACTTTGTGATTGTGGTTGTGATCGTGGTTTAATTTAATCCACAAGAATAATAGTAGAAGCGATTTTGTATTTAACTGTAGCGGAAATTGTTAGATCAGGAGAATCGTAGGAATACATTAAGTGTATCGAAATTTCTACACATAATGGTGGTATAGAGTGATCTAGACACACACCAACAGTTACGGGAGTAAATTGCCACCTAGTCTAGTCTCTCAGGTATTTACGAGAGTGAACTACCACCTAGTCTGAGTTAACTAGTCTCTCAGTCTTTAGTTAGCTGACTGAAAACATAGTGAAGTGAGGAGGAGATCACAGAATCATGAGTAATGTGCTAGTGTGGTGATGATCCCAATGCTTCATGGTGATAATCCCAATGTGGCATCTAGACTCCACTCAATTGATCAAACTAAAGTGTGAACTGTAGAGAATATTCTCCTAGAGGAATATTCTCCTTAAACTATAAGAGACTGAATAATGACTAATAAACATAGGGAAAAAAATAGGAAAAATAAATCATAGGTGTGTGTGAAGTATCTCCAACAATAACGTTCTCATACTGCCTTACCGCATCGGCTCTCAACCCAAAGAGAACTTTTATCTCTTCTAACCTATTCCAAAGGTTGGTCCTAGGAACAATGTCAAAAGCTTTCCTAAATTCAATGAAAAAACATAGGAGATTGGTTTTATCATTGCAACACTCATCTCCAATGATCCTATGTATGATAAGGTGGTTCAAAGTTGAATGACAACCTCTAAAACCACCCTGACCTTTGGCTTTTTTTCTTGTCTTTCTAGCCATATGCTTATCTTCATTTCCAAAAATACATCCATATAGCTTGGCTAAAATGGGGCTAATCATAATGGTCCTATAATTAGAGGGATTGGATCAAGAAAAATAAAAGGACTCACGAAATAATGATATAACATAAATTCATTTTAATTTTAATTTTAAGTATATAACTCTAACTTTAGTAACACATTTAGTTCATGACTATTTGAATTAACTTTCACAATTGAAGGTATTATTTATATTACTATAATATTAAACTATAATTATAGTTCCAAGGTTTAGCTCAATTAATGTAGAACTAGATGTAAGATCTTTTCTTCATATTGTTGATCAATATTTTATTTTCCAATTGTAAATAAAAATAATGATAGAAAGCTAATAACTATATAAATAAGAATAATTATAATAAAAACAATAATAACAAAACAAAAAAAATCTATATTAATTATCCCAAGAGAAAGAGAGATACATAGGACATACTAATGCAACATAAATCCATCGCGCATTTAACTCTTGTATCCCTATTTCAAAATAAAGATTATATCTAAATGGTAATCTTGAAGTATAAAAATATTACTTTAATTATTATAATATTGAAGCATAATTATTAATTAAAAATAAATAAATTAGTTTTAAATACACATTATATTTAAAAAGCTTATTTATAATTAATTTATATTCTTTATTTGTAAATAGAGAATAAAAAATAAATAAATAAAACATATACATCTTCCATCTAAAATGTAAAAGGGAACTTAAATTTTCAACAATAAAATTTAAACGGGAATAATACTTTTGTGTGGTTTTGAACAAGAATAATATATTTTTTTTTTTTCTAAGATTATATATCTAGGGTTTTCAACTCCAATAATAATTTTTTTTTTTAAGGAGATATTTTATTTCCAAGATTATATATCTAGGGTTTTGAACAAGAATAATACTTCTTTGTTTATTTATTGTTTAGGAGATATTTTATTTCTAAGATTATATATCTAGGGTTTTGAACGGGAATAATCTCTAGTTTTTACCTTTTTTACCCAGAATAATCTATGTAGTTTATCTGGACTTCTCTGTCCTCTTCAGAAATTATTTTTTGGCTTCTTCAAAGGGTTGAGCATTTGGACATATGAAATGAGGTGAGTCACTTTTTACTTTGATTCAATTTTAATTTTACGTAAAGAGATTTAAATATATTTTATTTATTTTTTATTTTAAGTTTCAGAAGTAAAAGTTGATTTGAGAGATAAATTCAATCCATAATAATAATTGTTACATCTTTTTTCTCTTCTTTTCAATATGAGCACTCCACCACCTATTCCAAAAACTCACCCTAACTAGGGGAGGCCCCCCAAAATCACCCTAGAGATCCTTTACGATTATATTGAATCAGTAGAAAAAAAGGAGAAGAGAGAGATGCCAAAATTCAAATAGAGTTAGAAACATTAGAAAAAGGGAGTGAAGAAAGAGACGTAAAACTCAAAATAGAGCTAGAGGCAATGATTGATAAAAAAATTAAAGATACCATTCAAACTCAAATAGAGGATAGATTCTTAGGGTTCAAGAGTTAATTGCAAACAATGAAGAATAGAATTCAAGAAATGGAAAAACATAAACAATCAACCCAAGAAGGAGGGGTTGAAGAAAATCACAACTTGAGAGATAGGATTGAAGAGCTAGAAGAAAAACTAACCAACAATTTGACCCTCAGTAATATAGAAAAAAAATTGGATATCAAACTCATCAAAGAGGAAATGAATAAGCTAATCGAATTGGACCATGAGCGTAAAAAAAGAGCCTTGAACCTCATAATTTTTGGTATAAAAGAACAACAGGAGGAGGATACACTATCAATATTAAAAGAAGAATTAAAAAATAAATCACAAATTGATACAACTTACCTCATAGAATCAAAGAGGCTAGGAAAAATAATTGATCACAAAGATAGGTTGATTCGTGTCAAAGTAAGTTGTAATGACCATAAATATAACATACTTAGTAAATATCCGAGCTTAAAAGGGTCGGGAATATTTATAAATGAAAACCTCATTCCCGAAGACCAAGTTGACTTAAGGAAGGAAGTTCAAAAGGTAAAAGAATCTAGGAAAGAAGGAAAATGGGCAATAATTAGAAATCGAAAAGCTATTGTTAGGGATAAAGACCAGAAGGATAATCATAAATAGGAATTTGGGACACTTGGGATCATTTTTTGGAATTGTTGTGGATTTCCATGGCCCAAAGGTCCTATGATAAGTTGGATCCCAAGTGGTATTGATATTATCAATCTAGCTGAAACTTGGGAGCATGAGGAGTCTAAGGTCCGTAACATGGAAGGATTTGTCTTGTGGTCGGGATGGAAAAAAAAATCCCACCGTAGAGGGATAGGAGGCATAGATTGTTATATTAGAAAAATCATTTCTCCTCACATTCAACTTGATAAGATTGACCCTCTTAATCAATACATTTGGATAGAAATTTCAGACACCAATGCTAAGAAGATGTATATAGCAATTTGTTATTTTGCACCTATTAATTCTACTTTTTATAAGGAAAATAATCTAGATAAAAATTGTCCCTATAATAATTTAGAACAAGATATTTATAATTTGAAAAATGAAGGTAATATCCTCCTGCTAGGAGACTTTAATGCTAGGACTGTTGTCACACACCAACTACGGAAAATTTTTTTTTTTTTGTATTTTCTTCGAGGGACAGAATCCCTGAATTTCTATGGGGCCTAGCGCAGACCATCCCTTCCCTTATCCTCCTCCAAGCAACCACAACCTGGCCTTAGCACAAGCACCTTTCACAACTCACGAGTTGGAGAGTCAAGGCTCTCAACTCCTCTTTCTCCAAACGTCGATACCTGAAATGTGATATGGGCATGGCTCCCTCCTCACTAGCACCCACTACATATAACTGTAGGCTAGGCTAAACACTAGCACTACTCACAACTCGTGATCCTCTTAGATTCCTTTAGGCCCACAAAGGTATTAACCATTATATAACCAACCATCATCAATGCTTAATGTTCCAACTACCCATGCTTAGAGGCAACATCACTAACATCAGGTCTTTCGGCTTTCGGACTTCAGCTACCCTTGACAGAATCATGCCACCTTCAACTATCCACATTCAAGTCTTATTATCCAATTTAATTAGCATATCCCTACTTAGGTAAGAGTAGTCGTCACTTTGGCAAAGGGGTTAAAGAAATTCTTCTATTTAAATTCAACAAGAATTCCCAAAAACACAATTTCAATCTGCAGTCCTTCTCCTCAAGGAGTAAATGAAAATAACTATATCTCCTTATGCAACTCGTACATGAGCCCAAGCAGGACAAGTGTTGTAACCATTCTTTGATATGAATTTGTCACACACCAACTACGACAACTAATTTTTTTTTTGTCTTTTCTTCGAGGGACATAATCCATGAATTTATACAGGGCCTAGCGCAAACCATCCCTTCCCTTATCCTCCTCCAAGCGATCACAACTTGGCCTTAGCACAAGCGCCTTTCACAACTCGTGAGTTTGAGAGTCAAGGCTCTCGACTCCTCTTTCTCCAAATGTCGATACCCGAAATGTGATACGGGTATGACTCCCTCCTCACTAGCACCTGATACATATAACCGTAGGCTAGGCTAAACATTAGCACTACTCGCAGCTCACGAATTCATGAATTGGAGTGTTGAGCCCTTGTGCTCCTCCTTTGAGAATCCACAAAATGTGAAAGGTCAACGTTACATGGACTCTGCCAAAGCGACGCGTACATTCCACTTGTCTCCTCCACTATACTCTGCTTACGAGCTGTGTTGTTGCCACCCGTCGCATGAGACCTTGGCTCTCAGCGTCTCACGACCTTAACGATCAAGGTGCAACTTCTTCACCCTTCAAAACCTCGAAACACGATAAGTCAACAATGAGTTGACTCTTTCCCATTCGACATGTGTCCACCATATGTCAACCACGTGGTCCCCACCTAACAGATGTGCCCTCCTTGATGGACAACTACAATCAAATCACTACTTCGTGCATCGCGAGTTCAAACAGTATGTTCTTTGACCTTCTTTCTCTACGAGTCAGCGAAATGTTGAGCTCTCGCCACTCATCCTCTACAATGGACGACTTGATTTCCTCTTCGAAGAGTTCAAGATTTCATGACTCGCACGATGTAAAGTTCTTTCTTTCGAACCCCGGACTCCCGAAACGCCGAAATCTCCCTCTAGATGATCGACGGTCCAGACCACTCCTGGATCAACAACCACAATCAAGTCATTATTTCGTGTATCGTGAGTTGGTGTAGACTTTCCCTTTGACCACTCCTAATCGCGAGTCAGAAAAATGCTGTCCGACTGCCATGCATCCCTCCTTTTGTTCTTCCATCAGTCGACATGTGTCCAACTTGATATATGACGGTCTAACTTCCCATCGAGATTTCGTGTATCGCGTGTTCGAAGGGATCTCTACCTCTGTTTCCCCGAACGCCGAAATTCTCCTTTGGGAACGAAGCGTTAAGTTTATCTCTACTTCTGTAGATCTAACAGTTGTTCATCCTCGTCTCTACGTTCCTCCAATATTGACCGTTTTTCCTATGGATCCTTCGCTGCTTCCAGTCCTTGAATAATTTCAGTCTCCAAAGGTTTCGAACCTTTGTCCCTTCCTCTACAATCCACCTTGGTTTAAGGAACACTCTGCAAGTGTTATCCCTCCTAAGATTCATCAACTATGAAGGACTTAAGAGCCTTGCGCTCTTCTTCTAGGCTTAACATAATTCATACTCCAAGAGACTCAAACGATTAGGAAGGTTTACATGCGTACATGAAACTTTATTCACGGTTGACGAACACACAGTTCGTGACTCGGGCTTATGCCACCACAGGACACAAGTATTTATGAGTATAAAACATATCCTAACCATATGATTTCTTACTGGCCTAATTATACAACTAAGCAGTGATAAAAGGAATACATTATATCCATTAAGAAGTCATGCACAATTCCTGCAACATACACAGTATAGCCAATTCATACATAGTTACAGATAAATTACACAGGGCAGGGGATCGCTTATCTTTTACAGGTTGCCACCAACCAACTAACTGTGGGTGTTTGTCCTTCCACCCGAACATAGGCATATAAGAATTCATTCTTAGCACTCTGGCCACCCCTGTGCCAAGCCATGATATCACTAGGGAATTCTCACACTTCTCGAGGGTTCTTCCTCCATTTTCTCTTCTGTTTGGGTCCTATTCTCTGTAACCCAAATATTTCTCTCTCTCGGTTATGGCCTCAGCGAGGTTTCTCAGATGCTCCTCAACATCAAGCTCATGGCCTTCAGTTCGTGACTCCCTGGAGAGCTCTGCGCATCTCCCTTGAGAGCTTACGCTCTTTTTTTGTCTGGTGTCTCCTCTCTCGTGTGTATCCCTCTTACCTTGGAAGGTTTGCTGACCTATCTTGTTCCTTCTATCAGAAGGACGCTCAGGTCTGTAGGTCCCTATGGTACTTTGGGCTGATAGCCCATGTTTCCATTCATGGGGGTGGTTTATAATTCAACCACCGGTCCTTTCTTCATTAACTGATTTCTCTCCTTGGGATCCGAAGGAGGTTGTCATCCTCATCAAGGGAAATTTGGGGTTATTTGTCATAATGAACCCTCTCTTATAGTTTTCACATTCTTCCTCTAGTGATATCATGGCCAGTACTTTCAAGGATTCACCCCCACAGTCAGCTTTTGGCAACTCAAACAATAATAAATTTACATTTTCCTCAAGCATTAGCATGAAAATTCCTATTTTATGATTAATTACAATTTGGGGGAAATAGGGTGTTACAACTGCAACTAAACAAGATACTCTTTTAAGTGATGACTGCAACCATAATCCTTTATGGCTAGATGAGAACCTTGTTTTATCTAATAGCTACAAAAGAAGCTCTAAAGACCTAATTGAGAATTTGTTTGGTACTGAGTTAGTCAAGCTCTGCAGCTCTCAAGACCTAATAATTTGCAATGGAGTAATGAAGTGGCCAAACTCCAACCAAATGACCTGTAT
>JZKD02S2155708.1:208690-224652 GCA_000966675.3 Picea glauca
TTGTAGATTATGTGATATCTGATATCCCCGTTTCCAACCAAATAACAACTTTTGACCTTTTAAATGACCATGAGCCTGACTCTGATCATAAACCTTTAATCCTAACTCTAAAATTTTCCATGCATAGGAGCACTATTGAAAAGAATTCTAATAATCAAAGGAATTTGTGCTTTGACAAAAGTAAAGTTGACATTTTCTTAAAGGATTTAAATAGTAAATTAAAACTCCTAACTTATAAGGACAACATTAAAGAATTCTATCATAATTTTACAACTACCCTTTCCACTTCCATTAACAAGTTCTCTTTCGAGGTGTCCCTGTTATCAGGAAAATTGGTAGGTGCGGACACTAACAGATCTCCCTAGATCCACTTGAATCTAGAACAAAATAGGACAGGACACGACTCTTTCCCTACATTGTAGTCATTGAATCTATCAATAAGAAGGAACGAGTGATGTAACTTTATATCGCTTCCTTAGGTCTCTATTGTTCCTACTTCGCTCCAGTGATCTTGTGATGTTAGGTCCAAGACAACACAAACCAACCAAAGTGAAGATAGCAAATTATATTCAATGTCAACTTACACATATGATCAAGGAGTTATGCTATAAAATATGAGTGATTTTATGGGAAAGGGACATGTCACTGTATTATATTAAATGAAAGTAGAACATACAACCTGATCACATTGATGTCACAAGCTTTCTTTCAGTGACCCTTGGTTCCAACACACACAGTTTCTCTTCACTTCCATGAAGAATATCCAATTCCTATTGATAGACCAAATAGAGTCTTCAATATTCTGTCCAAGCAGGGTTCTTCACACAATTCTTTCACCAATTCTTCATTCAATCTTGCTAAACATTTTCCATGAGAAACCTTTCAATATATAGGAGGAGGGATGGTTACATGGATGAGGATGATCCCACCAAATCTAAGAAGTCAGTAGGATGCCAACCATGTGAATTCCAACTCATTTTCTAGAAGATCCCCTTCTAGAACCTTCGTGACTTCTTCTCCTTCCCAAGCTTAAAAACAAGTTTGCACCCTATCTATGGAGCAGACTGTGAAAAGTTCGCACCCTAATTTTGGGTGGTTTGCGAGAATGAGGGATTCTCCCACCCTGTAACATAGGTACCCTGCGAACTCATCTTAAAAATGTGTTTTTTGGAAGAAGACAACAGTCACTTTTCTCAGGAAAAAATTCCTTGTGGGAGCCTGAACACATCACTTGTAGAGACATCACCAGAGTGACCAAAATCATGTGTAACAGAATGCCCCCCAAAGTATGAGGCTAGAATTTGTGACAACTGAAATACTTTGTAAACTGTGTGTGTGTGTCAGAAACCAGGAGCGCACCTAATAAGAAACCTATAAACAATCGAGCATCTGCAGAATATAATACTAGTTCTAAGGTAGGCATTCCCATGCTCAGATCGCAAATGAATGGAATCATGAACATAAGTCATGGCCACTAATTATACACCATGGATCCATGCCGTCAAAAATGCTACATAACTACCAGGAATACACTATGGATCTACATGAGAAGACTTGAATTAAGACGACATAGCCACGTGACATACAAATTGGATCTATGCACTGAAACAAATCATACATACTCCATCGTAGCATGGATCAAAAAGATGAGACTCAAGGTCTTCAATCCCGTCACCTGAAAGTACAAATCTAGCCATGCGATTACATGTGTTGAAGTCGAACATGGTAGAAACCACTTGATTACCGGTCATTGATGAAAACCGTTAACAAGTGCGAGGGAAATCACCATTGATGTCAATGACTCCCAAGGTACCGAAGTACAATCCGAATGAATGAGAATGAATGAGATGAAGTCGAACACTCGACAGAATCTGTCAATCAGGGATCAATGATGTGAAACTCCTGTCGAAAGCGAAGAGACCTGCCATTAAGGCATGCAGGTTCCAAGGTACTAAATTATTTCTAAGTCTCATTTTTGGATAATGAGTTGGAGTCGACGGAACAAGACTCATCACAGGAGGGCCTTGATGTATCCCCCATCAATGACATGAAATAAGTAACAAACTTTGAAGATGAGACAAAGTATGAATATGAGTCGAAATGGACACAGGGAAGGCCGACATAGTAAGAATGGATAACTACAGATGGCCAACTAAATAGAGGGCTCGTGTGAACTTCTCTTGAACATATGAACGACATCACCAAAGACTTGGTAGCACTGACTCAAATATGACCCAAGATATGACCTTGTAGCAAGTCGAACGAGAAACAAATGGATTTCCCAACCCAGATTCAAATGACGAATAGGGGGTGTCATGTTCAAGAGCGATGCTTACTGCCATTAATATGAATACGAAAACACATCCCTTTCCCAAAATTTCCCCCACTATTTTTGGCGAGTACCTCTTTATTGTTACGCAAGCTTGAGGAGGATAACATATCCTTGTTGATGTAAGCTCATCCTTCGGATGAGTCCCTCAGAGTATATTTAACGAACCCTAGGAAGGAGTGGTTTGGTCCCATCATGGTTCTGTCGATGTTTGTTTAACGAGTCCAAAGATAGAAAACTCGAGATTTTTTCATGTTTTGAGAGTCTGAAAAACACTTAAAGAGAACTTTCCCATTTCCTTTTTCGTAAATAAGTTTGACGAGACTGAAAAAGTGATAAACTATCACCCGTCGAGCGTTTTCTTCAGATACTTTAACGAGCGTGAAGAGAACAAGATCGCTCGACAATCTTTTCGTTTTTATGGAGCGTGAAAAGAGATTAAAGGATACTCCCTTAGGTTCTTCATTTTTGTGTTACCACACGAGTACGAAAAGATGAGAAAATGTATACTCGATTACGTTCTCATATATTTGTGAGCACGAGAATGAAAAAAGACTGAGCTCAAGGTTTTTCCTATAAAACCCCCAAAAAAGTAGTCGTACATGTGACAAAAAGAAAAACTACCCCTACCCCCCTGTTCGGACTTCGAAATTGCTATACCTATGACAACCATACTCACAAGACCATTAGGTCATTAGGTTTTATAAGAAAAATAATATAAAAATCAATAAAAGATAGTAAAAGGTGAATAAATATGGGTAAAAAGAGGCTTTTTACTATTTCATTGTGAGTTTGCCAAAAACTTGTCCAACCACCTCATTTTCTCCGAAATTTATTTTCTCGATTGCGGGAGGCACAAGCGACCATTCGGCGAATCATTTCCATCAACGAGGTAATCTTCTGATCCTTTAACTTTTCCATGGGTCATTTTTTGTTTCTATTTGCAATTTCTTGGGTTCTAAGTCCATTTTAGGGCCCCATTATGCGTTTGAGCATTCTCGCAAGAGGGCCTTGCGGGACCTGCGAGAATCTAAGATTCCCGTAGGTGGACTTTAGGGCACCTATGAGAATCTTTCACTGTACCAAAGGCTCACCTACGAGGGCCAAAACCTATATTTTAAAGTTAAGTTTTGCCCAATAAAAATCATGCAAAAGTTTGGAACAAGTTGCGAAATCTTCTCTCATGGCTCTTTTGCAGGTGTTTGACCATCACAATGATGGAGTGGTGAGAAAGAAAACATGAGGAAGACGATGCTATTTCCAGGAATGACCCGAGTACAGCTGCTTCCCTCCGGGACTGTGGGCTCTTGAAATTCTTCAAGATTCCGGGCATGAGAGCCCAACTCAGATTGTTGGAATACCTGGTCCATATGTGGGATGTGGACCAACAATTATTTCATGTGGGAGTTCATACTTTGACCCTAGATATCGAGGATATCTATTTTCTAACAGGGTTATCACGGCATGGGTACCACACTAGCTTGACCGATGGCTGAGGCAGCAGACTCCCTATGAGTGAGTATTGTCGCCATTACTGTGTTCCCGAGGCAGAAAGAAGCAAGGGTAAGGTTTCTATTTGGGGGGTCCAAGACTTGACCCTGTGAACCATCTTGTTCACTATAGAATGCATGGCTGGGAGTGCAACTCCACACATGGCTCTCCAGAGCTACTTCCAATAAGCCATAGAGTGTACAGAGCCTCGGGTCTTCAACTGGTCAGATGCAGTTCTCTGCAGTATGAAGAGAAAATTGACGAAGTGCAGGAGGGGTAGCTTGAAGCAGTTTAGGTACGGATCGCTTTTGGTGTCCTTCTTCCTCGAGAGGGTCCCACTATTGAGACTATAGGTTGATTGGGGTTCACCATCCCCACAGGATCCGAGGATGCTGAGGTGGTGAAATCTCATGGCTCAACATGTAGCAGGGCCCATCATCAAGTATAATGATTCATTTTTCGACTGGTTGTGGCCCCAGATGATGATTATTGACGATTACACATACGCTAGTTTGGATTTCTGAGATCCGGATTTGGCCCTGCCTGAGGATGCTCAATGGGGTGATTTAGGTAAGAAGTACACATTTTGTTCTTTTTAAATGTTTTTGCAAGTTTTATTATATGAAATTTTTTTGTGTTTATCCAAGAACTAATCAAAAAATCTCTTTTTGATGACACAGATGTGGGGCCATATCGACCTCCAGGAACATCTCCTATTCAACGATGAGGAGAGGCGGCTCCATTAGCGAAATGGGATGCTAAAGACTATGAGACAGTGGAGTAGAAATTGGAGGGGTTGACTGCTGACATCCCAAATATGGCTATTGGGGAGATCCCTAGACGTTAGTAGCACCATACTGTGGGCGTGTCCGAGTCTATCAGTCGACTGCTTCGTAGGGTAGCCCAAGCAGTTGTGTGTTATCATGAGCATCATCCGTGATGCTATTTTGTAGAATCCATGGGCTTCGTATTTTTGAGATTTTGGTCCTTGGAAAGAAACTTTTTGTAAACACTTTTGATCGTTATATACATATATACGGCTCTTACCAGCTTATCTTGTGTTGTTTTATACATGTAATGTGTGATTGGTTTATAAATGGCCCAAATGTCTATTTAACACATAGTTATCTAAGGCATCAGTCAATGTATTTAGACATCTAGGAATGTGTTGATACTCAATATAATCAAAATAATGTTCCAAGAGGTGAATTAATAAATATACCCGTAATAAAGTAGGACTTTGAATAGAATAAACATTACTTAGTTGTAGTACTACTAGCTGCGAATCGAGTCGTATAACCAGGTGGCAGATACCAAGAGAAATAACATCAATCAACAATTCGACGACGACGCTCTATTCTGCAATATTATTGGTCGCACGACCAAGGCACACACCTCGTAGACTGATAAGTTTGTTTGTAGGTGCATAAATTGCCCATGCAACAGAAGAAAGGTTTTGATTACTATGGCTAGCACCATCGACGAAGCCAATGTGGGGTAGCGGAGATTCTGATATCTAGAAACCAAGCACAACGTAATATAAGCGGTCGGGGGCAGAGACCAAATAACGAAAAAGCATACTACAGTAACACACAAAAAGTATGATACAATAAAATACAAGCACTTATGCACAGGTGATCTTAGGCATAGTACTTCTTTAAGTACAACCTATTTCTGGGTTCACTCAAAGGGATACCGTCGTAGTCTACCAACTCGTAAGCTTCTTTCTCCAAAACTCGTCTGACGATATAAGGACCTCACCACATAGCTTCAAATTTTCCATCTACTAGCATATCTCGATCTTGTTCATAAAGAAGAACCAGATCACCTTCGGAGAAAACGCATGGCCTGACATGTTTGTCATATTGGGCTTTGATGCACTTCTTCTGGGCTTCTATAACCAGGGTGGCATCATGACGGGTTTCGTCTAATTGCATGAGATACAATAGACGTTCTTCTTAGACAGAAGTGTTTGGGAGAAGTTTGATGGCTAGTTTTAGGGAGGGTATATCACATTCAATCAGCAAGATGGCTTCTAGAACATAAACTAACTGGAATGGTGTAAACCCGGTAGCAGACTTAACGGATGTCCAGTAAGCCCACAATGCTGAAAACAAAATCGTGTGCCAACTCGTTTTGTGAATCCCTATCATTTTTTGAAGCATGGTAATGAGGATCTTGTTTATTGCTTCAACTTGGCCGTTGGCTTGTGGATAATAGGGTGTTGATTTTTCATGGTGAAGACCCAACTTTTCAGTGAGTTCGGACATCATGAAGTTTCTAAAGTGGCTATCATGATCAGTAACGATAGCCTGAGGAACAGCAAAACGAGCAATGATGTGATTGAATATGAATAATGTTGCAGTCCTTCCGGTATTGTCGAATGTTGGCATTGCCTCGGCCTATTTTGTAAAATAATCTACAGCTAAAATAATGTATCCATGCCCATCGACTGAGTGAGGGTGACATGTCATGAAATCGATACCCCATTTGGAAAAAGGACCAACGGAGACCACAGGGTGTAGAGGAGCAGGGTGTGATCGTATTTTATTGTTGTAGGTCTGGCAAGCGTGGAATTTTTGGATGACAATGATACAATCGTTGAATAAAGAAGGCCAAAAATACCCCACCCGTAAGATCTTCTGGGCAGTAGCATACCCAGACATGTGACCGCCACAGGCTCCAGAATGGCATTCATTGAGGGCTTTCTCGGCTTCGTCAAATATGAGGCAGCGTCGAAAAATGGAGTCAATCCCACGACGATAAATAGTATCACCGAGGATAATACTCTGACGGGCTTGGTAGCATATTCGACGATGGTCAGTGGTAGACAAATTGGGCTGGAAAGTCTAGGTCTGGAGATATATGATGATATCTCCGTACCAAAGGTCATCAAAACTAATTAGGAAAAGGGATTCATCGGGTAATGAATCGGCTGCTACATTTTTCGTTTCAGAGCAAGAAAGGTCACATATTAACTCAGAAAACACCAAGGATATCTTGGACTTAGCAAGTTAGAATTCTAAGTCAAACTCCTGGAGTATTACGATCCATTTGGAGTATTTTCTCCCTAGCAATTGGCTTGTAAGAATGTGCTACATAGGGTTGCAGTTAGAAATTACCGGAGTCTTGCGAGAGAGGATATAGTGTCAGAAACGTTGAACAACTTGGACGGCTGCCAAGGCTAGTTTTTCAACATGTAAATACTTGGTTTTGGTAGTCGTGAGACTCCGACTCAAGTAATAAATGACATGTTCGTCATGAGAATCATCCTCCTGGATGAGAACCATAGAGATGGTATAGTCCGACACTGGGAGGTAAAGGAAATAATCCTGACTGTAATCAGGTGGGGAGAGTAGTGGGGTACGTGTCAAAGACAGTTTCAAAGCTTCAAAATCTTTGTTGGCAGTGGTATCCCATATGAATTCAGAACCTTTCTTGAGAAGTCGTGTAAATCCAAGAGTTAGCTCAGCATAGTTTGGGATGAAACGATGAAGAAAGTTTGCCTTCCCTTGCAAACTTTATAACTGGCGAAGTGAGGAAGGAGGAGGGAGATTGAGAATCAACTTGACCTTCAAAGAATCTACCCTGATCCCTTGACGTGAAACAATAAAGCCCAGAAGTCGGTCAGATTCTACGCAGAAAACACATTTGTGGGGATTCAAGCATATATTGTAAAACCGACATCGAAGGAAAATGGCACAGAGGTGTATTGGATGATCTACATGGTGCATGGAATGAGTGGGTAATTCATCGAGATATGGCTGCACAATGTGCTTTATGTCATGAAAGGCGTAAGACATAGCACATTCAAAAGTTGCACCGAAATTCTTTAAACCGAATGGGAGTTTCCGATAGGCAAAAGTTCCCTAAGGACAAATAAAAGCGGTCTTGTGTTGGTTTGCTGGTACGATATTGATTTGATTATATCCAGAGAAACCATCCATTAGAGAGAAGATTTCACTTCCAGCACAATCGTCGATGATCTGGTCAATGAATGGGGTAGGAAAGTTGTCTTTAGGACAAGATTTGTTAATGTCCCTATAATCAACGCGCACGCGAATTGTGCCTTGTTTCTTGTCGATTGGAACAAGATTAGAAATCCATTCAGTTAGAGCCACCGGGTAAATGAAGCCATCCTTAAGAAGTTTCTCAACTTCAAGCTTGATAATGGCTGCTTTACATGGGTGGGCTAGACGAAGTCATTTCCGGACGGGTTTAACATCCAGGTATGTCTTAATCTCATGTATCACAATGTTGGGGTCAATATCCAACATTTCTTCATAACTCCAGGCGAACATGTCACAAAATTCTTGGAAAAGAGACTTGTAGGTGACAACTTCATCATGGGAACATGAAAGCTCCGATATGTACATTTTCGACAATTCTAGGTTTTATGGATATGTCGAGGGGGATGGTGGGTGAGATATTACTTAAGTTCCCTTTGTAGAATAGATCATGTGTAGACTCGGGAATGGTAGAAATGATGACAACGGTCGATGGGGTCGAGATCCGTTGGTAACCCTCGATGGTGTGTTGTTCCAGGAATATGATGGAAGGATGATGCCCATCATCCCAAGGGTTGTCTTCCATGGACATAATAGACACAATCATCTCATCCATGGGAAAAATGATTCGGAATAGATCTGGAGATAAATGACCAAGAGAGGGGGTAGAAAGGGTTGCCTATTGAATGGCTTGATAAGTGGATTCTACCGGACTCAAAGGAATTTCATCACCATAACGAAGAAGATTGCCAGGGTTGGGTACCATCCATGGGTCATAAGATGTGGGGGTCCCATGAATAGAGGTGGACATCATGTTGATCAAGGCGAAAAATGAATGTGGAACATCGAGTAGTGGTATGGGGAAAGTACCCATTAACGAGGAATCTTTAATAAGACCCACACCGATGTTCTTGTATCCGGGGGGGTTTGCAATGAATGGTACGTTGTCGGTATGTGTATCGGAGTGGAAGAAGTCTAGTTGGTTGACGATCACTACTCTTCCTTGATGTGGGAAATGCATGATGTGGAAAAGAGTTGACACAACTGGACGCATGGAATCAATCCAGCTACGACCAAGTAGAAGGTTGTAATCAAGAGGAGTGTCAAAGACCTCTACTTCAACTTGGACCATTTTTCCTTCTAATGTAATAGGAAACAAAGGGAGGACATTGTAAGGATTAAAACTAGAGCCATTAAAGGCTTTGATCATGTTGTGGGATTCAGTCAAAGGAGGATATCCTATGGATTTCCAGAAGGTAATAGACATGACACACATCGAGGCACCCTCATCAATAATTGGCCTACAAATGTTTTTTTCGAAGACAATAACTTGTATTTGGAATGCGAGTTTAGGGGGTAACCTTGGAATATGATCTTCCAAGTCAAAAATTATTAAATTCGTATCCATAGGGTCGATTCCACCGATAGATTTCAACAGTGCTTTCCTTTGTATCAGATAACTTTGAAGGACTTCAAGGGATGACATTGCAGATGGTGCTTGGGCCAGATCTTCAACAATACTGTAGTTCTGGGCAACACGTGCATGAGGATTGAAAGCCGATTTCTGAATGACACCCATTGGAGGAGGGAGAAGAACTGTGTCTACACTCGATCGTTTGAGATGAAGAGGACCGTTGGTAGGTGGAGTCATGGGAGATGGTTGGACCACCGAAGGAGGTATTACATTGACCTTCTCTTTGGAGGAAGAATAATCTTTGGCTCGAGTGGTAAGTGTGATGTCATTCTTCTTTGAATCACTTGTACACATTAAGACATAAGATGTATTGGAGGGGGAAGGTTGGTCATGAATGACCAATTTGGTCTGTTGTTGAGATGGGAAGGGTTGTGACAATAGAGCCAGAGTGGGGGGTTTTGTGTTCCCTTGAAGGAACTTAGTAACCTCGGCTCGTCGTGGAAAATCCTTAGTGTAGTGATCATCACTACAAATAAGACAAGGGTATCAGGGTTTGTGCTTATCCCTATCGTCAATAGGTGGAGTTTTGGCTTTCTTAGTTTGCGGATTATTTTTATCCTCCTTGTTCTTACCCTTTCCTTTTTTGGATTTATTTTTTCCGGCGGGGGTAGATTGAACATAATTTACCTCATAAGTCTTGCCAGTGGGAGGGGTAGGAGATGGATCATTTTGAACATTAGAAGAAATGGGTTTGGGGTTGTTTCCAGAGGTCTGGATGGAATGCGGTTGGGCATGGAATGTGCCAATCACACCGTCAACTGCATGAGAAGTAGCGGGAGTGGTTGAAGTAGTAGAAGTAGAAGGATGATGTGCGTCAGGGAGTAAGTCATAAACAATACCCGTTTGTGAGTAAACGAGGTCTAGGTATTGGGGACGACTGATTGCCTATTCTTCGGTGACAACTCCACCCATGGAAATGTCATGAGTGATGTCATTCACGAATGATTTCCTAAACCACTCTGTCAGCAACTGATTGGGAATTTTGAGTTTGATGAGATGTTGTCTCTGTCACCACTCATGAATGTGATTAGAGATATGAGTGGCCCTGATTTGTTTGAAATAACTCAAAATCTCGGTTCACGTTTCGTAGTGAATCGGTAACTGGTAGTGGGTGAGGAAATCCATAACAGGGGTGTTGAAGTCGGTGAAGAAGCCTCGTGGTAATTCTATATACCACTTTGCGGTGAAACCTGTGAGGGTTCGATGAAAAAGGCATAAATGAATAGAGTCATCCATCAAGGAGTTGGATGAACACCAAAGGTGAAAAGTCATTACATGATTGTTCGGGTCCTCTCCCGGTTTGCCATCGAATTTAGGGATGTCAGATGGTAGTTTGGTCGGTCTAGCGAACCATTGAGGAGAGTGACGAATCAAATCATTTAAAATCCTTGACAGATCTGGGAGGTCAAGATTGGCTAAGAAAGGTAACTTTCTATTCACATGCGAGTATTGGTGACTTTTGGGAGGGAGTCTTGTCGGCAAACCAGTGGAACCATAAGCAGTCTGCATATAATGCAAAGATCCGGGAAGATTCAGTTTTTGGTGTGGAAGCAAGTAATTCATAGGGTTGTACCCTTGAACAGGGGCGTGGGGTGGAGCATTTGAGCCCCAAATAGGATTAGACGTACCTAGATAGGGTTGGCTTGTACTAGGGGGTATGATGGAGCTATCTTGAGGTTGTTTCCCCCTAGTTGAGTGAGGATTATGTTGTATAAGATGACTCCAATACTGGGCCAAGGATGGAGGTATGTTTTTTCCATAGGGTCGAGTCGGTGGGGGTTTCCCTCCAATCGGGGGTTTCGTCCCATTTGGGATTTGTCTTGCAAAAGGGGGTTGAGTTTGGCCTCCTTGGTGAAATTGTCCACCAAAAGGAATTTGGTAATTAGGTGTGAAAGATGGGATGGTGCCACTAGGATCAGTGCCTCCGAAAGAGGATGGAAGGGGTCCTCTGAAAGGGGGTGGAGGAAGTGTCGGAATGAAACCGGGAAGATGGTGCCTAGAAGGAGTGGAACCGCCAAGAGTCCCGGATGAGATTTGTGTAGGAGCGGGAATAGAAGCATTCAACACACGATATCTGGGTGGAAGTGGTGGGGTTTTTTTGGGTGAAAGCGGTGTGCCAATGGGGGCTTGGCTAGCTATTATAATCTTGGTGTGAGGATTTGTAGTATCTAGGACCATTGTGTAATGAACCGTTTGTAGAGGGAGAGTCAAGATGTGGTCAACTAGTAGTGTCTGTACCAGGAAAATAATATGTAGTAGTAAAAGGTACTGTGCCTGGATCAGATGTTTCAGGAAGCTCAGGTGCGACAGTGATATCAATGCCTGCTCCTGAGCCAAATATATCCCATCTAAAAATTCCAGTAGTCTAAAACGGAACTTGACCCTCAGGTCCTATGAAAGGTTTGGTTGGTGATCCAGAAGACTGAACAACTAAATATCTGGAAGAATTCACTTGAATAATACGTTTCTCAGAGTCAGTAGGAATTTAGAAGTCCTCTTGAGAATTGGTAATTCAGAACCATTCTAAAGAGTTAGTTCTTTCCACTTGTGGAGTGGCGACGTCTTTGACTTCACTTTGTTGAGGGTATCCCTCCAGTGAGTTGGTAGGCAAGGATTTAGAAACTTCCATATCTTCTAGGGGTAGGCCTTGCATTCTATGTGAACAATGTGGAGGGTCAATTGTGATCGAGTTAGAATCTTATGAAAGAAATTCTATGGCCAACTTGAGTAAACAAACAACATGCACTAGTAAAATCTAGGAAGCAAAACCAAGAAAACAAGACCTTCCAATTCCAAACTCACTAGTTGGTGATGAAATCCAACATCGTGACGACGAGAAAAGAAGGTCCTAGGCTAGGGTGGAAAAGTTACAATGACGACCTGCTTAATGGACTCAAACCCTAGTGCAAGCTCCCACACATAATAATGGGTATACCCTCCAAGGATCCCGAGTGAGTTTGGCCAATGTTGATTCCAGGTACTGTGAAGACTTGCCCCTTCACAGTCACCTTGTGTAAGACCCTAAGAAGGTAGGCTACTTAGGTTACCACCAACAAAAATAATGCCTAGGGGAACAGTCGACAGTCCGATCCACATGCAAGGGCAGGGTATCTAGCCCAAAATCATCTTGAGAGGCTTCCACTCATCATTGTGGGTATACCTTCAAGTGACCCCCGTAATATGTGCAATATCTACACTAATATCAACAAAGCAGGGTGAGTAACTTTGTCAATCTCAATGCGACCTCGGGTTTGACCCTTGTGTGAGAAGGGCTTCCCAGGAAAAAATGTTGCAAATGGAATTTGACACTCCTTATCACAAGATACTATTGTGTGTTTTGTGCTTTGGAGAGTATGTTACACTACCTATTCCAAAGCTCTAGCCTAGCTAATGTTGGTGTAAAAGAGTCCTAGAAAAAGTTACTAGTTGGATTTTAAAATTGCACAATTTTATTAAAGGTTGTTGTTACTCAAAAGGACATGGAAATGAAACCGATGTTCTGTGAGACTTTGACCCAAAATGCATAAATAGGAATGAATGATACATTTTTTTTGTTCAATGAATCCTATCTACAGGAGGGAAAGAGGAGTTTTCTAGAACAATACAAACTACGATGTATGATCTTCTTTGACATGTAATATCAAACAACCATGAACAATGAAAATTCCCTATTTGTTATTTTTCAGTACTTGAATGCCAATATTTTCAAAAAAAGTTGCTTAAAAAAGAAAATGTCTTTAATTTTTATTAGAAACCAAACAACAGGGGTGGAACTAAGAAAAAAAAAACAAGCAACCAACGAAAAAGAAATACACAACAAACACCCAAACCAATCTTTCAATAAAGATAAAAATAACAAACTGACAAGACCAGTCTCTTCAAATGCACATGGGTAACAATTTTCCAAGTAATAAGCATTTGAAAAGAACAATTGATCTCAATTTTTAAACCAATCAAAGGCTGCCAACCAAACAAGCACTCGGATTTCAAAACTAGAGATTATACCCTTGTTGCGAAAAGGTCAAGAGGTAAAAATTGAGAAAACATGATCGAGAAGAGATTAATCATTCATGAGATTTGAAGTCAATAAACATTCAATCACTGGCCAAAGAAGTTCTTCCTAGACACACAAACAAATCTGGGCATCTGAGGACACAAAAGACTTCATCCAAAAATTTTGCAAGTGGGTTCGCAGGCTGGAAGTGTGGTTCAGTGCGAGAATCAAGGATTCTTGCAGGCTAGACACAGGAAGAATGTGAGAAGTTTTCACTGAATCTTAACAACAGAGTGCGAACTTCAGTATTTCTCGCAGGCTACAAAAAGGTGTAGTGTGAGAAGGTCTGTAATCAAGCAAATTTTAGAAAAATGACAAAACTTCTGAGGGAAATTCTAGATCCAGGGAGTCTGTAAGGGTCTCTTCAAGACTCAGATATTGATGGGAATGAAAAATGGTAGGTTAAGAGCAAATGGCCAAGCAAAAACCACCAAAAATGGGTTTTATCCCCAGTGTAGTCACGAATGTTGTTATCGGACAAATCGGTAGGTGTGGACACTAACAGATCTCCCTAGATCCACCTAAATCTAGAACAAAACAGGACATGACACGACTCTTTCCCTAAGTTGTATTCATTGAATCTATCAATAAGAAGGAACGAGTGACATACCTTTATATCGCTTCCTTAGGTATTTGTTGTTCCCGCTTCACTCCGATGCTTTTGTGACGTCAGATCCAAGACAACACAAACCAACCAAAGTGAAGATAACAAAGTATATTCAATGTCAACTTATGCATATGATCAAGGATTTATGCTATAAAATAAGAGTGATTTTATGGGAAAGGGACATGTCACTGTATTATATTAAATGAAAGTAGAAGATACAACCTAATCGCCTTGATCTCCCAAGCTTCCTTTTAGTGACCCTTGGTTCCAACACACACACTTTCTGTTCACTTGCATGAATACGATCCAATTCCTCTTGATAGATCAAATAGAGTCTTCAAGCTTATGTCCAAGCAGGGTTCTTCACACAATTCTTTCACCAATTCTTCATTCAATCTTCCTTAACCTTTTCCATGAGAAACCTTCCAATATATAGGAGAAGGAGGGATGGTTAAATGGATGAGGATGATCCCACAAAATCTGAGAAGTCGGTAGGATTCCAACCATGCGAATTCCAACTCATTTTCTAGAAGATCCCCTTCTAGAACCTTCGTGACTTCTTCTCCTTCCCAAGCTTAAAAACAAGTTCTCACCCTATCTATGGAGTAGACTATGAACAATTTTCACCCTAAGTGTGGGTGGTCTACGAGAACGAGGGATTGTTGCACCCTGTAACATAGGCAGCCTGCAAACTCATCTTAAAAATGTGTTTTTTGGAAGAAGACAACAGTCACTTTTCTCAGGAAAAAAGTCCTTATGGGAGCCTGAACACATCACTTGTAGAGACATCACCAGAGTGACCAAAATCATGTGTAACAGTCCCATAAAAAGAATAATAGAACAACCAACCCTTGGTATGATAAAGAATGTAAAATTGCTAGGAAAGCCATTAGGGATGCTTCTAATGAGCCCTTAAAACTCGATAAGCTCAATACGTACAAAGCCCTAATTAAAAGGAAAAAAAGATACTATATCAATAAAAGGCAAGAGCAACTTTCACAACTATACAAGTTGGATCCTAAGAAGTTCTGGAGCCAAATTCTAAAACTCAATACTAAAGAAAATAATAAGATTTCCTTAACAGACTAGAATTCCTACCTTAAAAGTATTTACGAGTTCCCTAATGCCATGGATACCATTCCTATTGTCCCTACAAAGGAAGAAGTTTTTTCTTTAGATGACATAGAGTTCGGGGTTAAGCGGCTCGCAAATGGGAAAGCTAAGGACATTGAAGGATACCAAGCTGAAATTTTAAAATTGGAGGGCCAATTCTTATCCCTCACATACACAAGCTCTTTAATTTAGCAGCCAAGCAGGGCTTCCCTAAACCCTGGACGCAAAGTCTCATTGTTCTTATTTTTAAAAATGGGGATAAAAACATTCCCTCTAATTATAGGACCATTATGATTAGCCCGATTTTGGCCAAGCTTTATGGAATTATTTTTGAAAAGACGATTATCATTTGGCTACAAAGTCATGATAAAAGAGCTAAAGGCCAGGACGGGTTTAGGAGATATCATTCAACTGTGGACCATCTTGTTACCTTTAGGATCATTGTAGAGGATTTCCGCAATACTAAAACCAATCTTTTTTGTTGTTTTGTTGACTTTAGAAAATCTTTTGACATGGTTCCTAGGAAAAACCTTTGGAATAGTTTGGAAGAGATAAAAGTGCCTCTTGATTTGAGGGCTGCTGCAATAAGGATGTATGAGAACGTTATTGCTAAGTTTAAAAACAATGAGGGTTGGTCAAAAGAGATTAACTACAATACCAGAGTCAAACAAGGTTGTCCCTTGTCCCCTACCCTTTTTGGCATATACATTGATAAATTAGAAGAATGCTTGGAAAACACAGGTTGTGTCGGCCCTACTCTCACTGGTATAGCCATCAATCTTCTTCTTTATGCCGATGATATCGTTCTTATGGAAAGGAGTCCCCATGATCTTGAAAACCAACTAAGAATCCTCAAGTATTTTTGCTCCAATATGGGTATGACTGTT
>JZKD02S2155708.1:224702-244359 GCA_000966675.3 Picea glauca
GAGAAAGATAGAGAAAATACAAAAGAATTTTATAACCTATAATCTCAAAATTAAAGGAAATACGCCCTATCCCATCCTCCTCATAGAAACAAGCCTTTCCCCCATTGAGAGCATGACTATGACTAGATACCTAATGTAGAAGAACAAGTTAAACAACATGGAAGACAAGAGGCTACCTAAAATTTCTTCCAAATCAAGTCATAACCACGATCAACTCAAGAGAGGATGGCATAAAGACGCCCGATCTTGGCTAAACTATTGGGGAATCATGGAAGAAACCATTTTGAAGAATAAAGATACTATTAAAAAAAACCTCAAATCAAAATTTAAGGAAAAAAATGTGGTGTGATAAAGAGTTAGAGGAAAAAAGAAAATTAAGGTATTATAAAGATGTAATCAACTCTAATCTAGAAGATCAAAATTATCTATCTGTTTTTCCAAGTGTAAAGAAAAAAATAAGCATTGCTAAGATAAGACCAAATTCTCACGAGCTCCATAGTGAAACTGGGAGTTGGTCAATTCCTAAAATGCCATGGGATGAAAGAGTGTGTCACCTTTGTGACGCTAATAAGTTTGAAGATGAAAAACAATTTCTCTTAGATTGTCCAGCCTATACCCATATTAAATCTCATTTTCAAAATATTTATCACACTACCAACCTTCCTAACCTATTAACTCAACAAAAGTATGGTGATCTTGGAAAGCTTCTCTTAATGCTTTTCAAGCAAAAAAACAAAATTCTAAAGAATCACAAGTAATCACTTACCCTCTTAAGGTCTGATAGACCAATTAGGTCTTAGTGGACATTAATCATCATAATCATCATCATCATATAGATAATATCGTAAATAAATTATAATCATTAATTAAAAAAAATTATTTTAAACTTTATCATAATTAAATTATAATTATTAATTAAACATATAAATTAATTTAAACTTTAATGAAGAGGAAAAAAACACCAACGAAAAATTACAGTAAATACTTTAATAATATAGCAAAATAAATAATAAACAAATGTATATGAAAAATGTCATTATAACATAAAGATAACTTAATTTGAATTTTATTAATTTTGTAGTTTAAAAAATAAAATTAACATTTAAATGAATAAAATTAAAATGTCACTTGTTTTTTTTTAATAATAAAAAATCATAATTTTATTTAGAAAAAAACAACATTCTTTATATTTTTTTTTAGAAATCCTCACTCTCTTTAAGAGAGCCTGTCTTTATAATCTCACCATTTTTCTCTTTCTTCATTGTGACCTCCATCTAACTCTCTTTAGGAGAGCCTTGAACAACCACATGCATATCATTTATGTGATAAACCATCTTTTGATAACATTTTGATCTTTTGAACTCATGAGATCATTTCATCCCTCTTAGGAGAGTTCCATTGGTAACTAGCTTCCCACTATAGTGAATTTTGGAAATCTTCACTTACTCTTGAACTTTGAGTAAGTGATTTATATCTTCATTGTTTTCCTTGGTTTCTTCTTTATTACTATTTTATAATTCTTTTCATGGAAAACATTCTATACTTAGATCGTATTCAGTGTTATAAGTGGTAGATCATATGACTACCAAATTTTAGACTTAGAATGATGACTTTTTTCCTCTTTAGAAGTACTCTAACTTGTCAAAAATATTCATGTAGATGGCATGTTCGATGGAATTTCCAACACATATATGTTGTATTTTCATAATCCAATAGTTGAGTCCATTGAGTTTTTTCTTGTTTGACATACATCTTTCGAAGACCTTTACTAATATTAATCTTGACACACAATTGAGCATAGGTAAAAATATCCATTTCAGCCTATTGGGTTAATCTTGACTTGGTCATAAAGTACTTAGGATAACGTTTTCAATACAATTAATGATAGGTTTAGCGTTCATGGTTTATGGGCCCATGATATTAGTTAATAGATGACATTACATTTGATGAAGCCTATTTAATGAATCAAAATGCTCCATTGTAATATGTTTCATAGTATATAGGCCTCGTGAGTTGGATTAAAGGCCAGTATAGGCCTCAAGAGTTGGATTAATGGCAAGTATAGGCCCAACTAGCCAATTTATTCCTCACAAGCATATTGTAGGCCCCGCTCACTCATGAACACTCTTATTAATATAATAGAGACTCTATAATGTATTGTAACCATTTAGTTACTAAATAATATGTTGAGTGTGAGATTTTTCTACTAGAAGGCCTTTCCCTACAAAATCATGTAATCTAGTGCTTTGTTTTTTATTTCATTTATTGTTTTTTTCTTCTTTCATAGATTAGTGTAGGAAGTATATTCCACACATTTCCTTTCTTTCATTTTGTATCTAAGCCTCATTACCTTAGATACAAGGTGTTAGGGACAAGAATTTTTGATCTAATATTGGTTTGAGTGGGAGCTTGTGTATAATGAAAACTTGTTGCACGAAAATGCCAACCACGACAAGACTTGAAATAGAGAGTGAGCTTGAATAATGTTGCTTTGGATCATAACATGCATGGATTTGTGGGTAGATGGATAGATCTACCACTTTAGTAGACCTCCTAAGTGCTTGATTCAACTCATTATTGAGAATATAGAGGTAAGATAAGTAGGTATTCGAGAAGAACTTGGTCTATGTAATTGTATTTGGAGTAGGAGGGATGTTGGAAATGAAAAATCTTGATGTGTCATAGAATCACGTGCTCGGAGATACAATAGTAAGTATTTTTAAGGATTTTAGTTTTATAATATATGTAAATGTGCATATGAATATAAGACCTATTTAGACATGTATACCCTCAGTTTAATGGTTCACTAAAGTCTATATGTAGACTTAGGTGATAGGGGGCATGTTGTTTTTCAAAAATCCAGTTAATAAAATTTGAAGGGGGAGGTGTTTATCCCAAGTCAAGTTTAAAGGGAGGAATGTTGGGTTAATATTGACTAGGTCATAGAGTAGTTAAGATAACCTTAATACAATTAATCTTAACTCGGTCATAGAGTAGTTAATACATATACCTTGCATTTGTTGATCCACTAATACATATTCTATACAACCCAATAACAATTAAAACAACAAATTATTATAACCAATCTATATGAATTAACATATATAAATATACCTTGAGCGACAGAGGCTGATCCTCTTCAACTCTGTCAAATCATATATAAATACATAGAATATCCATCCAAGTCTTTAAAGTATTTTTAACAGCCTACTCTAAACCTTCTAGTTTTTGGGAGTTTTTTAGCTACTTTTTCTATTGGATTTTGCCTGAAAAATGGTAAGGAATGATTGGATCTGCATATTTGAGTGGCTAAGTTTGTATAATTCAAGTGCTCTAGGGTTTTTCACCAGACTGAATCCATTTTACATTCAGAAATACAATTTAAATTTACATAGCCGAATTCCAACTAAAAACCCCAAAAGTAGAACGTATTCATTCTGTCATTGCTTAGTTTTGATTGACAGTTATGGGTGTTGACTAATGGAAAGGTTCAGGAATTAATCAAGAAAACACAGCTCGCTCCAATGTATTGCAGGCAAACTGGACTCCTGCCAATTTGAAGAAGATTATTATACATAAGGAAGGAAGATTATACATAAGGAAGAAACAGTTTTAAGGAGCATAAGGAAGATTATACATACCAATTTACTACGAAAATGAAGGTCGCTCTAAACATTGATCATATGTTGCGCGAAATACCCCTTCCAAAAACGGCTATTAGAACACCGCGGTTGGACGACTCAACTGAATTTCATTATATTAATCCTGATCCAGTGTACATGTATGAATTTGATTGTTTAAGTTGGCATTTCTTTGATGGTTTGAGAAAAATGAAATAAGGGGCTAAAGATCACCCCTTAAAGAAAATCCAAGCGTCTCAAGCTCCTTAAAGAAAGCCTTGGTTTTTACAAAAATGGTAGATAGAAGACCTTGTTGGATCCACTCATTTATTTTCTTCTTGTATGATGGGTGTATGATGGGATACCTTGCTATCTCTTGAATGTTTTAAATATTGTGTTTGAACTATTAATAAATCAATGTATCTTTTATGTTGATACAAATAGTTATGTATCTATTAGTTTGATTTTGTTTATACAATTACTTTTTGTATATTAGGGCTACTTAGAATTGTGAGATGTACCCATGTTTTTTGTTTTGTTTTGGAAGGTTATTTTTGGTTTTCTATACTTCAACTTTTTATGATATTTTTTCATTAAATATATCATATGTGCAAGCATAGAATATATCAACTTAAAATAAAAACATTATCAATTAAATACCTTCATTTGTTTGTTTTTTCTAGATAAATTTGAAATTATGGTGGGTCTTTCCATTCTAGATGCTTTTCTATCCATTATAGGTTAGATTCCTGGCTATCCATTCTTAGGTAGTAATACCTATCATTCCCTAGTATATTGAACTAGATGCAAGGAGGGAATTCCTTGCATGGGATTAATCTCCCTCTTCTAATAATGACAAAATGAAAATCTCCAATTTGGCCTTCAATGACCAACAAACAAATCAAGAATAATCATAAGATGTTGAACACTAATAAAATTATCATGACTCTCTTACTCTACTATCAAATAAAATAAACATAAAAAAGAGCCACAAACTCTAGCTAACTAAACATTTGATAAACAATTATGCATGAAACCATGTTCAAATGAAGTAAGAATAAAGTATATTAATATTAATCACATCTTATATTTAAGCCCTACCCACTATCCTTGCATGAGATGAAAATACCACATTGGTCTTACAAGGGCCTTTGCATGAACTTATAAGAAAGGTAATATGTTCACTAGTAAAGTTTAATAGTAAAGGAAATACAGTTACATTTCAACATATTATAAATTTATGAATGCAAGTTACAATTACTTAATATTTTTCACAATGATGTTGTTTGTATGTTATTTCCTCTCAACTTTGAAGAACAAGAAACTTTTGAAATTAGAGTAATATCCTAAGACCATCTCAAAGAAAAACCAGCTATCTATTTGTGATTATTATTATTATTTTTAATTTCTTAAACTATTTATTTGCAAGTTTTTTGTATTTTTTAGTTTAATTAAAAAAACCGACCTAATTTACATGAAATCCCTTATTAAATTGGAGCATGATAATTAAGATGGAACCTGGAGACAATCAAAATCAGAGACATCCACATGAAGGCACAAACAAACCCAACCTACCACAACCATCAAACATAATCAAAGAAATTAATGAAGGGTTGACCTCTTTGAGATCAATTATCCTTGACTTAAGGGGTACAACAAAGCCTAAACAATTTCCAGTGGACGTCATTGTATCATCCATTGCAAGTAACCAAGATAAATTAACCATTATTTATGAATTCATGGCTAGGATGTTTGACTATTACCAGACTGGAATCAATAAAAACCAAGTGAGAGACTTGAATATTACGAAAAAATATCTGATGTCTCTATTTATTGATCCTAGATACATACTAAAATAAAAAAGAGATTCATTTGTGTGGATTGGTGCATCCACCAACAATTTAGGGATAACTAGATGGATATATGGTTCATGGTGTTTGACAAAAATCCCTTCAATAACAAGGACATGCCTCTATATTTCCTAAGGAAAATATGAGAATAATTTATTTTGGTTCACCATGTCAACTACTTTGACATTGGTGTATTCCACGAGGTGGGTATAAGGTCCGCACATGACAGAGATAATTCCCCCCTACTCAATATTCTCCCATTGCATAAGAAATCCAAGAAACACAATTAGCTTTATTAGCGTTCACACGGAGTCTAGTGTGGGATGGGAGTTTTTTTCGACTATCTCGAAAGGAGGTGTGTGCTAGTGATGTTGGCAAATGAGCCAAACCTTCAACCCCTACAACATATTGTAGATGAGAGAGGGAACATGGACATAGTAGTCATTCATGAGCCTCATATATGTTCAATTTGCAGGCATACCTTTTATGGACCAGTGGAGGTGAGTGGAAATGAGAGTTTCATGGAAGAGGTTAGTATCTTAATCGTATCTATGTTATTCATGATTTTTTATATATAGTGTTTTGTGTATTTATTTTGATATATTATTGTATGATGTTTTTAAGTTGTTATTCCCTTATAAAAAACCTCTATGTTGATAGATGCATTCATGTCGGTCTCCACCACTGATGCAATAGTAGAGGTAACCCGTTCATTCGATGTACTGCATACACATGTATGTGTCACATTTGATAAATTAACCATAGTGATTTATTTATTTATTGGTATGCTAAAAAATAATGTTCTTGTGTTTCTATAGGTTCTAGTACCATATGGTAACAATAAATGTCCACTTGGGATGGAAAAGTCACCACCTTCACATGTATTATGTGTTCAATTAAATCTCATTTAAATCTCAATTTTATTTATTTATTTTGATGAATTTTACTTTTTGGTACTAATAAAAATACTATTAATATGTATGCATGTTGCATCATTTTTCTATAGCTACAAGGATAGTCCAGTCCTTGGGAACCTTGACATGGCTCACGGGTTGCCTCTTTTCACCCCAAGAGTTTTACCATCCCTTGTACAAATCGTGGGGGTTTATCGCCAGTCACCCCCACCATATTTCATATCTTATCCATCCATAGTGGCTGCACACATATGCCACCCACCCCCACCACCTCTTCCATCATATCCATCCGTAGTGTATGAATTTGTACACCAATGACCCCCACCAACATTTCCCTCTCTACCATCCACCATCACGGTGAGATAAGTTTTTCATGATCATTTTTATGTATCGTGAATGGAATTTATTTTATGCATATTTATTTAAATTTCATGATTTGATCCTTGTAATTGATGCAAGGTGGCATCACTGAGAGACTATGGTTGTGGAGGAGGGTACCACCCTCACAATTATTAGTATCATTTGTAGTGAGTTGTATTAGGTTAAATTACAAAGTATCATTTTGTAATTCTTTTAATTCATTGTGGAAAAAAATATTATAAGAATGCACCACCTTCACATGTATTATGTGTTGGGTTTAATCTCATTTAAATCTTAATTTTATTTATTTATTTTGTTGAATTTTACTTTTTGGTACTAATAACAATATTATTAATATGTATGTATGATGCATCACTTTCCTATAGCTACAACGCTAGTCCAGTCCTTGGGCACCTTGCCACAGCTCATGGGTTACCTCTTTTCACCCCAAGAGTTTTACTATCCCTTGTACAACCTGTGGGGGTTTATTACCACTCACCCCCACCATATTTCATATTGTATCCATCCATAGTGGTTTCACCAGCAATCCACCCACCCCCACCACCTCTTCCATCTCATCCATCCACATAGGATGCATTTGTATGCCACCTACCCCCACCATTTCATCTCTACCATCCACCATGACTTCCACAGTAGATGTTTCCTCATAGTAGGTTGTACAATATATGTTTCCTTGTCTTTCCATGTCTTACCATGTCTTTCCTTACCTTTCCTTGTATTTCCTTGTCATTCCATGCCCTATCATTTCTTTCCTTAAGTTCCCTTGACTTTCCATGAATGTCCATGTGTTGTCTTTCCATGCCCTGTCTTTCCTTTCCTTTCCATGCCTTTCCTTTCCTTTCCATTTCTTGACATGCATTTACTTGCCTTGTATTGTTACTTTCCATATCTTTCCTTTACTTTCCTTTCATTTCCTTGACTTTCCTTTCCATGTCTAGCCTTTCATTTCCTTACCTTTCCTTGATATCCAATTCCATGCCTTTCCATCCAATTACATTCCTTTCCTTTCCTTGCCTTTCCATGCCTTGCATTTCCCTACATTTCCTTTCAATTCCTTGCATTTCCTTGCCATACATAGACTTATACCTATACATTTCCTTGCCATGCCTTGCCTTTCCTTTCCTCGCCATGTCTATCATTTCCTTGCCTTGCATTTCCTTGTATTTCCTTGACTTTTTATGTCATGCCGTGCCATTCCATTCTTTGCCTTGGATGGCCTTGTTTTGCATTGCTTTATCTTCCCATGTGTTATCTTCCCTTGATTTATGTTGCCTTGTATTTCCATGCCTGGGATTGTCATGCCTTGCCTTACCATGCCTTTCCTTTCCATGTCTTTCCTTGTCTTGCCATGTTTTTCCATGCTATGCCTTGGATTATATTGTCTTTCCTTGTGTTTCCTTATCTTTTCATGCCTTGTCTTGTTGTACCTTTACGTTCCTTTCCTTTCCATGACTTGCCTTACCTTTCCATGTTTTTCAATTCCTTGCCTTGACTTGTGTTGTTCCTTGCTACGTCTTCATTTGCATGTATTTTCTTATCTTACCTTTCCTTTCCATGCCTTTCCTTTCTTTGTATTTCCTGCCATGTCTACCCTTTCCTCACCTTGCATTTCCTTGTATTTCCCATCCTTGCCTTTCCATGCCTAGATTTGACATGCCTTTCCTTTCCATGACCTGCATTAAAGCAACATTGAAAATGTAGCATCTAATGTCCATAGTTAAATATATTTTATATGTTTTGTAATCAATTCCATCCTTGATCCGAATTTATGAGTGGAACGAAATGAAACACAAATATATAAAATTAACACAGGTATACAAGGAACAATAAAAGAGATACAGTAAAACTTATCTTTTATTCAATAAAAAAATTTGTTGAAACTGTAAAATGCATAATGAAACAATCTTTCTCGAATGGTGGTAGCTAATCTCTTAGAAGAGATGTGGCAGCTACGCACATTCACATGAGAACATCACAATGAGGCCTCCAATCCTTTTTAGCATCAAGAAGTAATAAGAAAACCCTAGACATCCAAAAAACTATACCTAGGAGATGAAGAACCACAATTAATGTGGGCCTCAATGGGGTATGTTGGTACATCATTGGCCCTAGGTGAGCCACTTGCCTTGGTTCATGAGTTTCCTCCCTTTGACAACATGATAAACTTGAGGCTTTTGTTAGAGGTTACCCTTGACCTATGTTTCCATGATTAGATTAGTGGATTCTTGTTCCATTTAGTCAGTATTGAGATCTGTCGGTGTCAATGTTTTTTCTATATCTGAGGTATCCAATAATGGTGGAAAGTATGTCCAAAATAGGTCCACATTAAACATTGGGTGCAAGCCAAGGAAGGGGGGAATGCTTAGCTCAAAATAATTATCACCCACAACCTTGGTGATGGTGTAAAGTCCATAGCAGAGTGGATGAAGCTTCTGATGGGGTCATGTAAGGCGTTCTTTTTGAAAATTCAACTAAAATTTATCTCCAACCTAAAACTTGTGTAGCAACTGGTGTTGATCATGGAACTGCTTGTACATGACATTGGACTTCTGCAAAATATCTTGAACCTATTGGCAGATGTCCTGAATTCGTTCAATGAAATGGTTGTCTTTTTCTACTTTGGTTTGACCATGGGATGAATCTCCCTTTATGGATGTAAGGGGTAGTGCAATATCCATGGGACCCAATGGTTGAAATCCCAACCCCACCTGAAAGGGGCTATGGTTGGCTAAGTTATGAATGGCTCTTTTGTAACTTTGTTTAACAAAGGGAATACTCTCATCCTATGTGCATGGATGTTTTTTATTATACATGTGCAAGATATGCATGATCATCCTGTTGACGACCTCGATCTGACCATTTGTTTGGGGGTGAAGGCCATGGATTTGGTGAGCTTGGTGTCCAACTATGACTAGAGGCTTGGATAGAATGTGTTGAGGAACCAAATATCCTGATATAAGACAATGGTTTTGGTATCCAAAATGTACCCACACTCGTTCGAAGAACAGATTGGAAGTGGCCTCCGCTATGATTCTCTTCTTGCAGAGGCCAGAGTTACCATCTTGGAAAATCGATCAACAACCACAAAAATAGTTATTTCCCTGCTTGATTGAAGGAAGGCCTGACATGTCGTCCATCAATATGGATTACCAAGCAATGTCAAGAGTAGGCAGCGGGGTGTACATGCCTTGTTTCTTAATGGGCGGTTTGGAAATGGCATAGGTCGTGCTGGACTTGATATACTTGTTGAGATCCTGTTGAATTTTTTTCCAATAGAAATGTTGTTGGAACACTACCACTATTGTATCTACATTGAAGTGTTCTGCCACCCGACTGTAGTGAGATTTCCAAATAATCTTGAAAAAATAGCTTGATGAGACACAAACATGGCCAAGATGGCACAACATCCCCTCCTAAAGATGGAAATTAGTGAAAATTGTGTTTGTTCCCAGCATAAGGTAGGTAGTGGTGAAGTCATGATCTCTACCATAGATTTGGGGCAACCGAGAGGTCTCATGTCTGCAGGAGTGTAGCACCGTCATTATTGTTGAAACTGAAGGTCAATTGAGGAAATCAAAAAATCGATTGGTGCTCCCTGTATTGTACTTGATGTTGAGATGAAATTGTTGCAAGTATGTGGACCACTTCTCATGGTGGTCATTCTGCAAATTTCCTTGTGTCTGCATGAACTACAGAGGCTTATGATTAGTGTGGATGATTTTCTCCTTGTCGAGAATGTAGTTCCTCCACTAGCACATGCTTTTACAATGGAGTACAATTTTTTGTCATAATTGGGGTACTTATGGACGATATATGATAGTGTCTCACTATTATAGGCCATGGGATGTTCATGTTGAGTGAGAAATGCACCCATAACATAGTATTAAGAATCTATATCAATCTCAGAAGGATTTTACAGGCCTAAGAATCTCCAAAGCTCAGTGAGTGTGGTTGGAGTTGGCCAATCACAAATGACCTATATCTTTGCTGGATCGACATGCACCCTATGCTCATCAACAATTTATCATAGGTACTGGACCCTTTTCATGCCGAAGAAGAATTTTTCCAAATTTGCATATAGCTTGTGTTGTTGGAGAGTGTGAAGAACCTACTAAATATGTTGCAAGTGTTCCGCCCAACTCTTATTGAATATCAGGATGTCATCCAAATACACCACTACAAAATAATTGGTGAAAGGGTGCAAGATATCGTCCATCATTCTCATGAAATTTGTTGGGACATTTGTCAAGCCAAATTTCATGACTAGCCATTCAAAAATACCTTCTTTGGACTTAAAGGCAATCTTCCATACATCAGTCTGCTCTATTGGGACCTGGTGGTAGTTGGGCTTCAGATCAATCTTACTGAAGTATTTGGCCCCCTTTATTTGGTCAAGGAGATTGTCAATTTGGGGAATTGGGTACCAGTTCCAAGTCCCATCTTTATTTTGAAAAAGTATGATTGGACTTCCACAAGGTGATGAGATTGGTTGGATGTGCCCATTTTTCGAGAAGGTCTTGTATCTAGTGCTTTATTTCCTAATTTTATAACAGGATATAATGGCCGATTGAGTAGTAGTTCTTTAGGTTCATATCGATTGAGTGCTTGACCTTATAGTGCAGAGGTACCCTAGTGGGTGAGGAGAAGATGTATTTTTATTTTTCCATGACTGTATCCACTTTCTTATGTTGTGTGGAGAGACCTATCGAGGAGGCCATGGATGTGGTTTCAACCTTATGCTCACTTTGATTTCAAATCAAGAAGAAGACAAACTTCCCAGTATGAGAGAAGGCCTTCCTGCATTGCTTGGCAGAGATCAAGGAAATGACAGTAGGTGGGACTACCTTGGGTATCATGTACAAGTTCTTGTCCAAATTAACAATAACATTACGAGGCCTAGACTCATATACAACTTGAAATTTCCATAAATAAGGTTGGCCCATAATAACATAAAAAACTTCAAGGGGGGAGACATCACACAATACCTCATCTTTGAATGGATTGATGTCATAGAGGAGGCGACACTATTGGTTGACATGGAGATCACTCCCTTGGCAGAGCCAAATGATGGTGTATGATTGTGGGTGTGGTGTTGTTGGCAGAGCCAACCAATTGACTACCTCCACATTGATGAGGTTCTTCTGGCTACCTCTATTAACAATGAAGTGTAAAAGAGTACTCTTCACCCACATCTGTGAATGAAAGAAACACACCTTCCTATGGTTCATCAGGTTCACCGGGCTGGACCTTGGTGGTAACAATGGTCAAATTGGGTTATGCATCAATGATCAGTCTCCATTTTTCTAGTTTTGACTTAGATTTAGAGCCCACATTTGATTCAAAGGATTTCACCTCAGCCACCAATGACTACTTTGAGTGACATTCAGTGGTGTTATGCTAGGGGATCTTATGAAACTCACACCACTTCTTTGTGTCTTTCTTTGTCCTCCAATTGTACTTATTTGTTTGAAGCTTAGCATGGTTTATCTAAGGCTATCAATTCTTTCTCTTTCCTTTGTTCTGCGGGTTGGGGTCACCTTTTCCCTTCTTCTACTGTTAGGGTTTCACATACCCAAACTATTGTGTCTTTTGTTTATGATTCTGCTCAATTTTGACAACATACCGATAGGTCATGCCGAAGGATGAGATGTCGAGAAACTTCATTTATGTCTAGATGGATCTATGTAGACCACCATGGTACTTGACCACTAGATTTCACTCAGAGTTTTTGATGCCCATCTTGGTGCCCAATGGAAGACATTGGTGAAATATGGGACTGTTTGGTCCCTTTCCTTCTATAGTTTGTTCCAACTTGTATATAAGTCATGATAACTTCCAACGGAGTAGTATTGTTCCTTAATAACATCCCTGAAAGAACCCCAAGTGGGTGAAACTAAAAATAATATATATTCCTCTATTTCCTTTTTCTCACAGAAAGTCTCCCACCAATCTTTAACTTAGGGGATGGCCTTATGGAGCGAAAACGTAATATTTTCTCTATCAGAAAAGTTATGGACAAAAAAATACCCTTATAGAAGGTTTAACCATTTGTATAGAAAATCCACATCTATTTTACCTTCAAATATATGAATATAAAAATCGATATGTACCTTGAAGGGGGCGGTGCCTTCACTCAATGAAGATGTGTCACCTATTGGCAGTCATCAAAGGATTTTCACAAAATCATCCATCACCTCGTTCCGTTGTCGCACAAGGGATTAATCAAGAAATAATTTAAAAGGATATTATTCCCCATTCTCTCTCTTTTCTTCCTCCATGGGCGATCATCAGGTTCAATGAAGCCTATATTGCAAAGGATCAACTGGTTCAAGACCAAACTTCTTATACCTCGACCTCATTGGGGACACACACAGAAAAAAAAATGAAGAGAAGACTACTCTGATATCACTCATATGGATTTATGAGTGGATAAAAATGAAACACATATCTATAAAAATAACATAGATATAGATAGAACAATAATAGAGATACAATGAAGCTTCACTTCTATTCAATAAAGAAATATATCGAAATTGTAAAATGTGGAATGAAACAATATTGCTCGAATGGTGGTATCCAGTCTGTCAGAAGAGATGTGGAAGCTACGCACATTTCCCTGAGAACATTAAAATGAGGCCTCCATGAATTTTTAGCATAAAGAGGTAATAAAAAAAACCTAGACATCTAGAAACCTAACTCTAGGAGATGAAGCACCAAATTCATGTGGGCCTCGATGGGGTAAGTTGGTACATCAACTTCTCGGGGTCGTAACTTTTGCATATGATATCCTTTTTAGGTGCACGATAACCCATTGGAAAGGTCTATCTAAGGACTACACATGATGTCATCACACTCTAACTCTCTCTACAATGTGACTATGGCCTCAAAACGACCCCATAATTTGAGGACCTGAAAAGATAGAAAACAACTACCAAGATGAAAACTATATGTGAGCCAGTTGGAAGAGGTGGGTGGCCAATGATATCCACTTGGAACAATCCTCCCTGATTTTGGGTGTGGAGTATTTATGTAAAAAGTACTAACTGAAAAGAAATACGTATATCATCTAAATCAAAATTGAACTTTCTTCTCGGACCAATGTGGAATGAGGTTTGTTCATAACATTACATATAAACATGTTATCCTTAGTTTGCAATATATTGTTTAATTGTTTTTTAAAAGGATCTTGATATGTGATATATTCATTAAGGATAATAATTAATAACAATAATGTGGTGTTGATGTTGAGTTCCAAATATTACTAGGGATACAAGCATAATACATAGTGATAGGTGAGATCGCTTCATTTAGCACCTTCATAGCAGGGATAATTTTTAGGATGGAAAGTTATCTCAAAATGTAGAAACCTCGAGGAATCTTACTAGTCCTTAATTTGCAAACTATAAAATGTTTGGCAATATTCTTATAAAAATATTCAAATTTCTAAGAATTTTATATAATTTCTCTAAAATTTGGGTTATTTTTAAGGTAAAATAATTTTATTCTATTGAATATGGCAAAATCACTTTTAGAAAAAAATGGAAATTGGTGAATCTTTAAAAAACAAACATGGAAAAATTTCCCATGCGAAAAATGTATCCCCTAAGAGTTTCCTTCATTCATAGATACATGTATCGAATTGTGGGTCAAGCTACCTCACAATATTTCCATTTGATCATAGATTTTGATATTTTCTCTTCATATACTATAATTTTGAGAGTTAGGCATATGTATAGATTTGACATGACTTTTACCTAACAAATTCCTTTATGACCTTGGACCAACAACATTTTAAGACTTATTTCACATAGATATGACCTTAAAATAATGTTATATTGGCATCTAGGACTATATTGATTATTTTTGGAGAGTCTGTGTTATTTTATTGGTAACTTATAAATGTGTCCCCTTAGCTATTTGTGTAAATTATGCATCAAGTCTTATGGAAAATTGCTACTCAAGTCTTAACTTCAGAGGTTTCAAATTCTTTATGGATTCTAAAAAACAAATGTGGTTTTTCAACACATTAATGGAAATTATGTTCAATAATTCCTTGATTAGAGTCACGGTTTTTGCCAAAATTACATCAAAATCAATCATAAAAAATTGGTGCATTCATAAATTTTATCTTCTTGAGAATTTGTTTTCTTCTAGTAGATGTGAATTTGGATAAATTTCATCTCATATTCATTTAGTTTTCTAACCCTAATAGCATCTTTATATACACTATATATTTTATTTATAATTGAATTACCAAGTCACATGCAATATCATTTAGTCTAAATTGCAATTCATTTCTTTCTCTGCACTCCTTGACTCCTTTGTCCTTCATCCTTGCATAGAAAAATGTGGCATTTCAATTCCTGGCCATTGCTTTCCATTACCTTGCCTTGTATTTTCTTGTCTTGCATTTCCTTTCCATGTCTTTCCTTTCCTTTCCTAATTACCATGTCTAGCATTTCCTTTCCTTGCATTGCATTTCCTTTCCTTACCTTGCCACACCATGCCTTTCCTAACCATGCACATCCTTTCCTTTCCAAGTATAGGTCTATGTATAGGTATAGGAAATGTATAGTTCTAAGTATAGGTCATGGTTTATGTCATAGTCTATGTCATGATCATGGTGTAGTTATAGGTCTAGGTCATGGTCTAGCTCTAGATCTAGGTCATGGTATGATTCTAGGTCATGGTGTTGCATTGTATTTCCTTGCATTTCCTTTCCTTATACCTATATATAGACCTAGACCAATTCATGTTCCTATACCATGACCTAGACCTAGACCTAGACCTATTCCTATATCTATACCATGACCTGGACCTAGACCTATACATAGACATAGATCTTTCATTTCCATTCCTTCCCTTTCCATGTCTATCCTTTACTTGTCTTTCCTTGACATGTCTAGTTCCAGGTCTATCCCTACCTTGCATTACGATGCCTTTCCTTGCTATGTATAGCCTTGTCTTGCCATGTCTACATCTAGGCATAGGTCTAGGAAAGTTCTAGGTATAGATCTAGGTCTAGGTCTAGGTCATGGTCTAGTTCATGGTCATGGTGTACATCTAGGTCTAGGTCATGGCTTGTCATGCCTTTCCATGGCTTACCTTTCTATGTCTTTCCTCGAATTTCCTTTACTTAGACCTAGACCTAGACTTAGACATATTCCTATACCTACACTGTGACTTGTACCTAAACCTATACCTATACCTAGACCTTTCCTTACCATTCCTTTCCTTTCCTTGCATTGTCATGCCATGCTTTTCCTTGTCTCACTTTTCCTTGTCTTTCCTTGAATTTCTTTGCCATGTCTATCCTTTCCTTTCCTTTCCTTTAAATGTATAGGTATAGGTCTATCCTTACCTTGCATTACCATGCCTTACCTTACTATTTATATCTTTTTCTTTCCATGTCTTTCCTTGCCATGTCTAGGTTTTGTTGACAAAAAATTGGTCACCTCTATTTTCCCGCTCCTTTAATAATAAAACAAAATGACATCAGAAGAAGAAAATTTTTGAACTATTATAATTTCATTGTGTATTTCCTAGTCTCATCTTCGTCACACATTTCGCGGATTCAAAAACCAAGTTTGTATTCTCAAGATATCCAAGTTTTTTTCTAACTGAAAAAAGAGCGCTTCCTCAATATGAGACAAAGACAATTTTTCTTTGAACAAATATTTCTTGGAAGCATGATTATTCTCATGGAACAACACCATTTCATGGACCCATGCCTGAATTTTTTTTTAAACCATGCATTTTTTTTGGAACCATTAATTTCTTAGAACAATTCTTCTTAATTATATTGGAACAAGTCCTTTTCTTTATTTAATTCATCGTTATCTCATGGAATACATAACATATTTCTTGGAATACAACTCTCAACACTTATTTTATTTTATCTTTTCCCCTCCTACAATACTTATCTCTCCCAAATACTATTACCTCATACTCCCTTATCAAGTTTATTTTTATTACTCCATCGGATGGAATGACTCATCTTCTCCCTCACCTCCCTTACCCCTCCTTCTATGTCTGTCCGCTCCATATTGCTTAACCAATTTATTAATTTTTTCTTCCCCCTTATATCTCCTTCCTCATGAGTTCCCTCCTTCCACACTCTCCTTCCATCTCCCACACTTAAGAAATTTACCTTAATTTTTTCCCATTATATCATTAACCAACAAAATTACTCCACATGGAAGCTAATTACTAGTGACACATGGAGACTCTAAAACCAATTGGGTGGTGAAATGTGGAATTTTGTGGTAACCAATCATACAAGGACACATGAAATTGGACTCATCGTTGACTCATCATCATTGGGCATTGACTGGGCATAAGTGGATGATGTCTGGGTAATTAAAATTTGTATTAATTCATTAATTTTCTACAGGGTCGAGCTCAAGTCTCCATAGTATTCTCTTATCACACATTAAGTGGATGATACACTTTTTTAATATATAATACAAATTCTAAAATACTCTCATTCATGTGGTATATATATTTCCAAAGAAAAAAGTTGATTTTTTTTAAAGAGAAGGGCGAAATAAAATCAAGGGTTCAGGTTGACCCATGAAAATGATCAACGATTGTTGTGCCTTGATGTTCCAGAGGCCATAAATTGAGATATGAGAGTCATATATAGGAAACATTTAACTCATTAGAAATTTAATTAGGCGATAAAGATGATGCAATAGGCTTCAAGGGCTCAAATTGGCTATAATTTTCTCAAAAATTGAGAGAAGAGTCAGTAATATTTTTATGGTGTGCTGATAAATCTACTTGAAACCTCGACTTCATGAGCCCATATCTTGATAATATGATTAAGATAACATATGAAATGATTTCCATCGATTATAAATTTAATATTTCATATATAAAATTAAAACACGGTCCTCTCCCTAAAAGGGCATCTAATTAACTTATTTTTAAATAAACATTTATCAAAGAGAATTATTAAAAGAAGAAAAAGGCCCACTTCAATATTTGGATGTCAATGATTTTAATTAATTAATGAAACTTTATTAAGGAATTAATTAAATTAATTATTTCCAAGAAAGGTAAATTCATAACTACTCAAGAAGTTAGAAGAACGAGTTTTAAAAGGAAAGAAAGAGCTTCATCAAGACCTTAGAGACGAAAAAGGTTGAATCATGAGAGAAAAAGATTAGAACATAATGATTCGACCATCAATATGTAGCCATGATTCTGATCAATGAACAAATATCTCAATCTTCTCCATCCTTCTTCTTCTTATACACCATTTTCGCAAGGCTTTATGCTTGTATTTATGAATTGAGCACAATGTTGAGATTCTTGAGTTTTTCTCTTTTATTCTTCCAAGCTTTTTCTTATATAATCATGGAGTATTTATAGATATCTATGTTACTGTTAGATAAATTTGGTGTATTTTTTAATATACTTCATGAATAAAACCCCACAAGGAACTATTTTGGGGTATTGCTCTAATGATTTCTCAAATCCTAGGACTTATGAGTGTGAGATTTTTGAAGTTTTTCTATCAAATTCTTTATAGTATGAAATGTAGAACTATCTTAAAGTTATTTCATATGATAAAAGTTATTCTCTCATTTTTCTTGTGAGAAGATATGGATTTATCCTCTATTTGTATGTGATTAAGAGGGTTGTATAAACGGTGCTAAGTATTGTATTTAATCTGATGTTGAAGCTTTCCTTCAATATTTTAATTATTGAGAAGTAGTTTGTTGCACTTAAAGATCAGATCAGGTTATTAAGGAACCATTTCATATATAAATCAAAGAAATAAATATTTGGGGTTTTTTGTCTATCATTCTCCTTGATCCAATATATTCAAGATATATCGTTTATCCAAAGTCGAGTACCACATCTATAAAAACATAGGGGGATTTGTATCCTCATGAGGTTTCTATTTCAATATTAAACAATTCAAACATCAACATTTTTTGAAACCAAAATGGAGATCCATTTATTTTTAATATATCTAAGGTTTTGTTTCAAATATGATTGAAGGACCAGGCTCTCCCTTTTTCAAATTTCCCAAAAGAAGATTCAAGAAGACTTCTACTTGTTCTAGATGTAAGATATTTATGAAAAGATTATAAAGAGATGTGTGATTGACCTAAAAAATATCCAAGAACAGTCAAGGAATCAAGAGAATGAACTCCCGGGTGATTCCATTGAAAGAACTCTTACAAGCCCTATCAATTCCATTAGAAAGATTCAAGAATATCAATAAGATATATTTTATGAATCCTGTGAAGAATTCCGTCCATCTTGTGATTTTCGTTTGCCTTATCCACCAAGCCCATCAATGGATTTACAAGAATCATCAAAAGGAACAAGTTCCCAAAGAAGGAGGTGACTACATAAATACCCTTTAAATATGCAAGAAGTACATTTTTAGATGCCCAATATTCCTATGGAAAAATTGTCTACATTCTATGGGAATACTTTGGATTATGTAGAGAAGCACTTGTTTAGATTAAAATGTACATGTGATGTTTTCAATCTCACTAAAGGAAATGTTACATGCCGATTATTTTATAAAACTCTACTTGGGAATTCTCTTGAATGGTTCCATTCATTGCTTCCTCGGACAATTACTAGTTGGGACATGTTAGAAACTTTATTTGCTGAAACATTTTCCCACCCTCCCTCTCCCATATGGACGCAAGATAATGAATATTGCATCCTTTCATATATTCCATATGAAGATCTTTCAAGTATAAAATTTGAGAATGAAATTCAGGAGCCTCCACTAAATGCATTGTTAATAACCAAATATCAATATAGCATAGAAAAACCTCAGAATAAGTACTCAACACCTTGAAAAAGAGATAATTTCAGATAATAAGCCTCTTCAAGGGGGCAACCTCCTTTTACCCCACAT
>JZKD02S2155708.1:246624-328685 GCA_000966675.3 Picea glauca
AGATGAAATTGCTTCTACGTTTTCATCTTGAGATGGTTCTTGTTCTTCTTCTTCTTCCTTTTCACAATCTATGTAGAATAATTTCTTCTCACCACACTTATGTCCCTTACTATACCTGCTGTCACAATTAAAGAATAAACCTTTTGCTTTTCTTTCCTCCAATTGTTGAGGTGTCAACCTTATAGGTTGAGGTGTTTTAGAAGAAGGAGCATTGTTTTCTCTATAGATGTTAGGATTGGTCCTTCTAGTAGCCATATACATATTTTTACTTTCAACATTTCTTGCCACCTTAAATGCATTCTCCAATGATTTGGGTTCCCAAAGGTGAACCCCATGTTGAATGTTATCCTTTAAATCTCCTATGAATACATCAATCAAGTGCTCATCTGGAATATATGTTACCTTTATATTCAATATTTGGAAGTTGTTAATGTGCTCGGTAACTGAACCTTTTTTCTTGAGATTTATCAATTGGCTAAAGAAGGTATTTCTCCTTGTATCCTCATAGTGTGCTATCATTTATTTCGTGAAAATCGTCCAAGTGACGATTGATTTGCGATAACAAAGTCATCGATACCATACAAATTGATTGGGTTCTAAATATAAAGAAGCAATTCGTACCTTTTGTGTATGTGGCACATTATGTAGATCAAAGAATTGTTTCATCTGAAGTATCCATGTGATTAGGTCCTTGCCATCAAACTTCCTCATATCAATCTTAGGAACATGGTTGGTATTCCACCCAAAGTTGGAGTTTCTCCATTCTTGATTCACATTCCCTGTGTCCTCATCATGAATTTCATGGGATGAATTTTCACTTTCAGGTGTCTTCTCTGTTACGACATTTTTCAATACTTCCATGATCTCCTCTTTTAAACCATCCATCTTTGCCTCCAACTTAACTTCCATCTCTTATAGTACATATTTTGTTACTATATTCTTTTGTAAATCATTTATGTCCCTACGCATTTTTTCACCTTCATCAAGAGTCCAAGTAGGATTGTCTAGAGGCTTATTTGGTGTAGAAGTCCCCTTTTTGGGTGGCATGTTGGCCAGGTATCACTTTTGAACCTTGATTTTGAGGTGGTTCTGATAGACAATATTTCTTCTATTGTATCTACCAAGTTTCAGACCTTCTGGGTATGAAACTTTATTTTATGTAGTTCTATGATATTTCTTCTATGAAATGCCACAGGTTTGATAAAAATTGGATGTGCCAAGTGGAATTTATGGTTACTTCCCCACAACTTGCATATTTTTGAACTTTCCAGGAGATCTCACTTGTATAGCGTGCCCTGCACAAAATAATTGATATAAAATTCTGAAACTTGTACTAGAAATACTACATATTGTCCATTATCCAATGAAACTAGTCTCACTCAATTTGGATACTCTAGGAATAAGTTATGATTGTTTTACCTAGAACACCTTCTTGAGACTAGTCAATAGGACTAGTTAGATACCCTATCTTCAACAGGGTTTATCTACAAATGTAAGATGACCCAGAAGATGAAATTTTTACCATAGATACCTTACTAATTTATGTGAATAGCCTCCAGATTTCAGGGTCTTAAAAGTTACCAAAAAAAAATTTATAGCGAACATTCCGCAATGACTTAGTTCAGGATGATTCCAAAACCCTATCTTACACAGGTTGTATCTCCGAAAGTATAAGGCCTCAGGAGATGAAATTTTAACCCTACGTACCTTGATCCGTCTAATAAATGTCCTCCAATCTGTTTCTTCTAAAATGTTGTAGAAAAATAGTTATAGCGAAAATTCCAAGGTGTCTTATATGTATCATCGAAACCCGAAGACCTTGAGCTCTGATACCATATGTGAAGAACCAAATATCAATGTAGCATAGAAAAACATCAGAATAAGTACTCAAAGCCTTGAAAAAGAGATAATTTCAGATAATAAGCCTCTTCGAGAGGGAAACCTCCTTTTACCCCACATAAATGTTCAAGTACAAGATGATTCCAAATGAAAATGTCTCCTTGGTATGTATAGGAGACTAGGAGGTATAATTACAACTAATGGAATAAAGCCGACATAAATAAAATAACATTACTAATGTAATATGCCCCAATTAAGGAGAAATGAGCCAAAATTAGGGCTTAACATGCACAAGAAGATTCCATCCTTGCAACAAATGATGAAAATTCACAAGAGCATTGGAAGAAAGAAAAATTGGTGGAAGAAATTAATATTGAGAACAATTATGAGAAAGATTTCCATTACATGAAGGAAGAATCTTTTTGAGACATTGTCAGTGAATCAAGAATCTTAGATGTGGTCAATAATGAGAAGAAAGATGAAAATATTCCCAGATTGGAAACTCCTCAGCCAATAAAAAACAATGCTATTCTTGAGCAACCAAAAATTGATTTCATTGAAAAATAGTTTCAAAGCATTGTTGGCCAGGAAATGCCATCACATTCTCATTATATTTGGTTCATCTTTTTCTCCAGCAGACATTGAGAGTGGCCCTGAATCATTGGTACAAAACCCAGTATGTCCAAGATTTTGGAGTTCATTCCAAAAATCAGATGGATGCTTGCATTTCTCCATCGGAAGTCTACCTACAACTAAAAGTTTCCCTTTATTTTATGTAAGATCGGGTAGGTGGATTTTATTTGTACATAGTTTACTTTTTCAGTCAAAGTTTTGCATGATAAAGTAGTTGATAAGTGGAGATAATATTTGAAGATAACTCCATGGAGGAAGAATTACAAGAATTTATTTTGAATACAACTCTATAACCCAATAGAGAAGGAAGTTGGTCTTTAGATTCAAGTGTTCTCAGCAACCCACAGGGGGTCATTATCCCATATTTGGAGCCATTTTTTGACCAAAAAATGGTCACCTCTATTTTCCCACTCATGGAATGATAACAAAAATCAACATCAGGAGAAGAAATGTTTTGAGCTATTATAAGTTTATTATGTATCCTTCAGTATCATCTTCATCGCACATTTTGCGGATTCAAAAACTAAGTTTGTATCCTTAACATATCCATGTATTTTGTCTAACTGACAAAAGAGTGATTCCTCAATATGCAGCAAGGATAATATTTCTTGGAACCATGATTATTCTCATGGAACTGCTTCATTTCTTAGAACCATGCCTAATTTGTTTTTAGAACCACACATTTTTTTGGAACCATTAATTTCTTCGAACAATTCTTTTTATTTATCTTGGAAAAAGTCATTTTCTTTATTTAATTAATCTTTATCTCACAGAATACACAACATATTTCTTATGCAACTATAAAGACTTAGTTTGTTTTATATTTTCTTCTCCTACAATACTTATCTATGCCACACACTATTCCCTCACACTCCCTTACTTAGTTTATTTTTGTTACTGCATCGGATGAATGGACTCATCTTCTTCCTCACCTCCCTTAACCCTCATTCTTCATCCGTCCACTCCATATTACTTAACCAATTTATTAAATTTCCCTTCCTATTTATCTCTCCTCTTCATCGTGACCTGTGGCCCCCTTTCTCTCTACAACCACCTCCTCTCCATTTGTCTTCCTTATCTTTCCTTCCTCGTGACTTCCCTCCTTCCACACTCTCATTCCTTTTCCCACGCTTAACCAATTTACCTTGAGTTTTTCCCATTATATCATTAACCAACCAAATTACTCCACATGGAAGCTAATTAGTAGTGACACATGGAAACTCTGCAACAAATTGGGTGGTAACATGTGGAAGTTTGTGGTAATAAATCATAGAACAACACATGGAATATGACTCATCACCATTGAGCGTTGACTAGGCATAGGTGGATGATGACTCAACAATCAAAATTTTTATTAATTCATTAATTTTCTTAAGGGTCTACCTAAAGTCTCCAAAGTCTCCTCTTATCACACATTAAGTGGATGATAAAATTTTGTAATATATACTTCAAATTATCAAAGAATCCTATGCATGTGGGATATATATTTCCCAAGAAAAAGTCTATTTTTAAAGAGAATGGAGAAATAAAATCAAGGGCCTAGATTGACCCATGAAAATGATCAACGATTGTTGTGTCTTGATGTTTTAGAGGTGATAACTTGATATTTGGGAGTTGGATTTGTGAAAAAAAATCCTCATTGGAAAGAAAATTCGACAAAGAAGATGATGGAATAGTTTTCAAGCACTGTAATTTACCATAATTTTCTCATAAATTGAAATAACAATCAATAATATTTTTATAGTGTGCTAATAAATCTGCTTGACACCACGACTTCATGAGTTCATATCTTGATACCTAGGAATCACAATTATGACCAAGAACAATAATTGGAAACGAAATACAATGAAGATCAAATATGAAATGATTTACATGTATGAAAAATTGAATATCATGTCTAGAAAATTAAAACACGGTCCTGTCTCTAAAATGACACTTAATTAATAAATAAAGATAAAAATTTATTATAAAACTTTTATTAAAAGAAGAAAAAGGCCCGCTACAATATGCGGATGTCAATGAATTAAATTAATTAATGAAACTTTATTGAGGCGTTAATTAAATTAGTTATTTCCAAGAAAGAGAAATCCCTATCTACTCAATAATTTAGAAGAACCGATTTGAAAAGGTAGAAAGAGCTTCATCAAGAGCTTAGAGACAAAAAAGGTTGCATCAAGAGATAATAAGATCAAAACATTAGGGTTCAACCATTAATATGCAACCAATATTCTAACAAATGAATTGATATCTCCATATTCTTCATCCTTCTTCTTCTACACCATTTTATCAAGGCTTTATGCTTGTATTTTGGTATTGAGCACAAGGTTGAGATTTTTGTGTCTCTCTTGTATTCTTCCAAGATTTTAATTATATGATAATGGAGTATTTACATATATGTATGTTACTACTAAATATATTTGGTGTATTTTTGAATATATTTCGTGAATAAAACTCCACAACGAACTATTTCAAGGTATTTTTCTAATGATTTCTCAAATCTTAGGATTTTTGAGTGTGCGATTTTTGGAGTTTCCTATCAAATTCTTTTCAATATGAAATGCATAACTATTTTAAAGTTCTTTGAGATGATCAAAATTGTTCTCTCTTTTTTATTTTGAGAATATATGGATTATCATCTATTTTTATGTGATTAAGATGGTTGTATAAATGGTACTCAATATTGTATATATTCTGACGTTGAATCCTTCCTTCAATCTTTTAATTATTGAGAAGTAGTTTGTTGTACATAAATATCAGATCAGGTTATTGAGGAACCATTTCATATATAAATCAAAGAAATAAATATATGAGATTTGTTGTCTAGAATTCTCCCTAATCCAAGATATTCAAGATATATTTGTTATCCAATGAGGAGTACCACCTCTATAAAAATGCAAGGGGATTAATATCCTCGTGAGGTTTATATTTTGATATTAACTGATTCAAACATAAATGGATCTAGTTCTATGTCTAATTCATGGTCTAGGTCTACATCTAGGTCATGGTATAGGTCACGGTCTAGGTATAGGTCTAGGTCTAGGTCTAGGTCATGGTCTAGGTATAGGTATAGTTCTAGGTCATCGTATAGGTCTAGGTCATGGTCCTGCCATGCCTTTCCTTGCAATTTATATCCCTACGTGTCCTTGCATTACATTGCATTTCCTTTCCTTTCCTTTCCATTTTCTTTCCTTGCATTGTCTTTCCTTACATTTTGTTTCCTTAGACCTCGAACTACACTTACTCCTAGACCTAGACTATGACCTAGACATAGAAATTTTCTTTCCATGCCTTGCCTTTCCATGTCTAGCCTTCCCTTTGCTTGCATTGCCTCGCCTTTCCTTGCATTACCTTGTTATTCCTTTCCTTGTATTGCATTGAATTTCCATGACTTGTCTGGGATTTTCTTACGTTGTATTTCCTTAGCCTTCTTTTCCATGTCTATCCTTACCTTACCTTTCCTTTCCATGTATAGGTCTAGGAATATCATTTCCTTTCATTACCATGCCTTTCCTTTCTATGTATTGTTGTGCCTTTCCATGTCTAGGTCTAGGTCTAGGTCTAGGTCTAGGAAAGTTCTAGGTCTAGGTCTAGGTCTAGTTCTAGGTCTAGGTCATGGTCTAGGTCATGGTCATGGTGTAGGTCTAAGTCTATATCATGGTCTTTCCATGCCTTTCCATGCCTCTTGATTCCATGTATAGCCTTGCATTACCTTGCCTTTCCATTTCCTTGCCTTGCATTTCCTTATCTTGCATTTCCTTATCTTGCATTTCTTTCTGTTAGCACTGAGATTCACCCTCATATTACGGGAGGATAAGCCGAGTAACCATCATATTTTTTGGTGGATGTTGGTTTTATATGAGTGGAGATCAATGGAAAAAACTCAATATATGAATGATGTTCAACACGAAACTGGACAAGAAATGCATAGGGAAGTGAGGGCCACATTAACTTCAGTCAGTGAATTGAGTTTAAGTGTGATAAAAGGGAATACTTAGTGAGAAAGGTGAACAATACTGCTATGAACATCACACTTTCAAGTAGCTTGGAGAAGAAAAAATCAAAATCAAGATCATTCTTGAGCTCAAGCTTCAGAAATTGAAATATGTCCAAACAACATAGTCACAACAACACAATGATCAAACCTACATTACAATGCAACTACAAGAACTCGACTGGATCCTCCATGCCTGAGCCATTCAGTGTAAGAGGGAAAAAGATAACAAGGGAGATGACTAAAAATAGTCACGATACCACTGTAATCAAACCTACATTACAATAGCTTAACAACCCTCCACTGGATCTTCCATGCTCGACTGTTTTAGCAGAGTTTTTACAGAGAGATGAAAACAAGATGACTTCTATTAACATAAAAGTCTCAAATTTGGTACATAACCTGAGAACAATTATGGAATCAAAACATTACAAAATAGGGAGCTCTGCTCAACCAGTTGATGACCTTAACAAAAGATCAAAAGTACTTATTTATACTCAGAACAATTTTCCACTACCAGGAGTGTGATTTGATCACTACATTCAAATCATTACATCATCAAGTTATTCTGTCAGACTGAATGTGCACCCTTCTATCAGACGCAAGCTCAGATCATCATGGGTTTTGCAGGAAAATCTATCCACAGGGGTACCACACGCTGACGGATCAGTCCCCACGGTCGGGCCTTCCATGCCTTCCATTTATGGGGTGAATCAAGGTTTCAACCACCAAACCTACCTTCCATTAACTTCCTTTCCTCGGATGTTGAACAAGACTTAATGCTCAGTGGCATGACCATGTGCTACTCTTGGATAGGATGCCACAAAAACACGAGATTGTGGGGCCATCAAAAGAGGTTTTTATTTTGACCACTTTTGGGCCCGCAATCCATCACATTTCACCACATAGAGTTTTTTCCATACCGTGGATTCCATTGCGAGGCTGCTCAAGAAAAATATTGCTCAAGCATGTTGTGTTCCTGCAATGGACTGTGGTCGTATGTCTATTCCTGTTATGCGATCTGAGCACACCCGCTAGATTTAGCGCCACTGCCAAGATTAATCACCCAGTAACTTTAGGATCTGCCAAAAGTGTGCCTTGGGATGGGGCGCTACTCTTGACGCTGAACAATAATATCTCTCGGAGGATGATCTGATGTGGAGGCCTGACGTCACCATGTTGATATGTCGCAGATGGAGAGGTGACATGTGTCACTAAAAAACAGGAAGAAAGTATGTCTAAAACGCTTGAAATGAGTTCCATGTATCAACGTTAGAAAGATTCCACGTGTCTATGCCAATGGCTACCATGAACTTGGTGCTCCAGGGCTCGGGTGATAGATCCTTTTCGTTTGGATCCTCTATGTGATTTTACGTGGAGCTGGTTATCTAATGACGTGTTTCTTATTGAATCAAATGGTCAAGAATTACTTCAGGTCTCTGGACTCCAGGAAATTCAAATATCAAACTTTCTCTGCCTTCAATTGCTTTTACCCAGAGTCATAGATATTATAATGTGCTTCCCTCCTGAGATAGACAGCTGAGATCCCTTCATGGCTCTATGCTTCAGACTTCTTAATAGTCAAAATTTATCTACCCTAAGCAAATTCATTGGAGCTAGGGATCTGACGACATGTGGATATTGTTGATCAATGACTTAGATCCACTTTGGGCCTTCGACCACTTCATCACTTCGAGCACTTCAACACTTAGGCCACTTCGGGACTTCAGGTGATTCGCCACTTCAGCCACTTCAACACTTCAGGACTTCAGGCCTTTGGGACCTTAGCGCTTTTCTAATTTTAAAAATCCCGAAGTAAAACTCCCGGAGTGACAGATATGATAATGTGTGGAATTTTGGATTCAGATGGCCAAGATCCCCTTCAGGACTCTGGGACGTTGGGCCTTTGGGAGGAACTGCCGCTAAGATCAATGGCTCTATGTTTATTTTGAGATCAATGGTCCATGATTACTTTGGGGGTTTGGGCTTCGGCTCTCTAGACGTTTTATGCACTTCTCACTTCGAAAATCCTGAAGCTCATTTCCTCGAATGCTTGGATCATCTGCCACTTGTCCCCTTTAAGATCAAAGACTTGTGATTGCTTTGGGACTTCACCTCTTTTTATTGCGCTATACTTCATGCAATTCTAAAACTCTGAATACCCAGAGGCCGCTAATCCAATCTTCATAGGGGATCACCACTGTCACAAAATGGACTCACCTACTGCTTTTGATTCAAGTCTGAAATAAACTATTCTGAAAGCTACACTTCATGCTCAAGGCTACTGCCTATGTGAACAAGGACCTGGATAATTTTGTTGTGGGATTGGGAAAACAGGGTGACCAGTGACTGAAACACAAGAGGTGATTTCTTGTCCTTGGAGAAAAACAGACGGGCTTGGGGATGTGATTTCTTTTGGTTAAGATATTGAGGGAGACTGGGGAACATAAACGAACAAGGGCACACAAAAGACAACTTTACACGATGAAAGGGGACGAACTTAAGACTTTTCGATTTGAAAAGGATAGAGACAGGGAAAAATTACAGACTCAAGTATATCAACACACACCTATGGACCTTGACAACCTACATTTGGATCCACAGGGGATGGCATGCTCCCTCCAATTTGCCAAGAATGTACAACTCCAGTGTCTTAGTTGTTGGGATATGGAGTCTAGCTAAAAAATTTCACTGAAGAAAATGAGGAGATATGTACTCTACTCTACTAAAAATGAAAACAAACACATGGGATCCATAATAAGATTATTTTTGTACACACCTAGACTAACTAATTTTTACAAAGTGCTAGGTGAAAGTGGACTTCCACCAGAGCTATTCAAGTAACCTCCTAACTAAAAACTTATTTACTCGGTCACTGATCAATAAAATATAATGAAACTATCAGAGAAAATTGATTACATTTTTCAGTCCTCTTCCTAGTGCTGAAGGAAAGATAAAGTTTAGAGGATTCAATACCTAGAAAAAATGCCACTCCATGTACTTCCCTACAGGGTCATAAAATACGTGACAAAACCTATTGGATTGGTAATAGAAAACATGCTCTGTCTTATGGTTGCTCACCTATGGTTGAATGTCTGTGGAAAGCATAGGTAAGTGAAAGGTTGATGCGGGTTGTTGATCCACTTTTTATTTGTTTTCTCCAATAACATATTCTAGATGAGGTCAAGGGATCTCTTCGTGTATATCAGTGACTAGATGCTTCTATTTAACATGTTCTTGAATGTCATGTACAGACCCATGATGGATGATTTCCAAATTAGAATATGATTCATAGTCATCATACACAGGATGGTTTCTTCCCAAGTCAACAAAATGTGATGTAGGGATCTACTCTTCTTCATCAAAATACTAATCAAATATAGGTGAGCACACAACTCTTTTATTTTGCACAGGAAAATGAGAAACATCTAGATTCTTCTCTTCAATCCTAGGTGAAAATACATCATGGGGAACCTCTTGAAGGAAAAGAGAAGAATCCTCCTCCACAACCATCTCTTCTTTTAAATCTGAGACAACATGTGTGCCAGGGGCAGAATATAATGCATCTATGGCTATGCAATCATCAACTCTATCATCAATCATATATGGAAGGCCTTCTTCTTGGGAAATAGAAAGAGAAAAGATTTCATCCACAACTGCAAAATACTAGCTTTTGTCCTTACTTTCTCTTTTAATCATATCTTCACCAGACTCATCAAACGAGAAAGAATCCATCATCTGTTGGATGTAGACTGCAAAATTCTTACAACATTCACCCAAAATAATATGAGTCAGGTAACTCGTCTCGTAATATGCATTGAAAGCATTGTGAAAATTCTTCAAAGAATGTATACTAGCAGTGGGGAGAGATTTACATCATTCATGAGCATCTCCCTCCAAATAAAATTTGAACATCTTGATCAAGACATCCTTGTGAACAAATTCATGCTCAAGCATGCATCTATGAAAATTGAATAAGTGCTTACCGGGATCGTCATGCTCGCTTCCTCTGAATCTCGAAAGATAATCATCCCATTCATTTATATCCAACACTGGATGTGGATAACTAGCTATGGCTGAGAAATTGAAAGGGGGAAATATCATATCCAAGATATGTGAGAGATGTGGCTCCCCCTTTTATCCTTCATGGTTCTCCCCAGGAACATATTCGTAATCACCAAAAATAGGAACCATGGAGAAACTAGGCTCTCCATCATCTTTGCTGGTATATCCATCAAAAATCGTTTTTTCTTGGTCAGTATCTGACATCACTTCTTCATCATAAGTAGGGTTTCCAAGAACATCTGTTTCCAGGATCAGAATATCCTCTGTATTTTATTCACAAGAGAGGCGAGAAAAATATTCCTCCAATTTCTCTATCCCTGTAGAGAGAGATTTTACCATTTTTATCAACTCCTCCGAGGTATACCCCTCATTCTTACAGCTTTCACAAGAATGAAATATGTTCTGAACACCATATTTATACTCCTCACAACAGTTATGATAGATTAATTCAGAGGAATAATACCTTTGACAGTGAGCATTAAAAGTTGCATGAAACTGCTCCAGGGAAGAGACGCTAGCGGGGGCAAGGAATGATACCACTCATGAGCATCTCTTGCTAATGAGAACATGAACATATTCAATAATACATCCTCATGATGTATTTGCCACTGATGCATGAGTTCATGAAACTCACGAAGATTCTTGGCATGGTTGTCATAGTTATGTTATCTAAATATGGGAAAAAAATCGCCCCATTCATCGATAGTAGGAACAACATTTGGAAAACCATGAACAACAGAGAAATTGAAAGGAGAAAATCTTGAAGCCAAAATGGATTCCATATGAAAATATGACTTCTTAAAAATGTGGAGTTGCCACTAGATTCTTTAAACATGGAGTCGCCAGGTGAATGATATGCAGTCTAAAAGTGTCTGGTCTTTGTTCACCATCAAAGACTAGATATAATCATTTTCGTTCTCCCAGGGAAATTTTCAATCCGGGACAGTGGCTAAAAGCCTTCTCGAGAAAGATTTCCTTTCTTGATAATGTTATATGGGTCAGCTTTAGGTGTAGCCAAAGGAAGTTGTGGAGTATACCTCGTGTGTTTGACTTTCAGAGACACGACTGAAATAGTGGAGTCGCCAAGTGCAAGCTGCAATCTTCAAGTCACTGATATATGATGCACCTTCAAAATCATAATTTCTTTATCCTTCTTACCCAGGGAAATGTCTTCAATCTGTTCCCCGACAATGATGCCAAGAATGTTAACACTGATAATCACCCTCAAATTGCAGGAGGATAAGCCCAGTATCCATCAAAGTTTTTGGTTGATGTTGGTTTTATATGAGTGGAGGTCAATGGAAAAAACTCAGTATATGAATTATTTTCAACATAGAACTGGACAAGAAATGAATAGGGAAGTGAGGGCCACATTAACTTCAATCAGTGAATTGAGTTTAAGTGTAAGCAGAGGGAATACTTAGTGAGAAATTTGAACAAGACTACTATGAGCATCGAGATTTCAAGTAGCTTGGAGAAGAAAAACTCAAACTCAAGATCACTCTTTAGCTCAAGATTTAGACATTGAAATATGTCCAAACAACACAGTCACAACAACATAATGATCAAACCTACATCACAATGTAGCTACAACAACTCGATTGGATCCTCCATGCCTGAGCCATTCAGTGTAAGAGGGAAAAATATAATAAGGGAGTTGACTAAAACTGGTCATGATACCACTGTAATCAAACCTACATTACAACAACATAACAACCCTCGACTGGATTCTCCATGCTCGAGTGTTTTAGCACATTTTTTACAGGGAGATGAAAAGAAGTTGACATCTATTAACACAAAAGTCTTAAATTTGGTACATAACCAAAGAATAGTTCTGCCATCGAAACATTACAAAATAGGGAGCTCTGCTCAACTAGTTGACAACATTAACAAAATATCAAAACTACTTATTTATACTCAAAGCAATTCGCCACTACCAAGAGTGTGATATGATCACTACATTCAAAGAATTATGTCTACGAGTTCTTCTGTCAGATTGAACGTGCACCCCTCTATCAGATGCAATCTCATATCGGCATGGGTTTTGCAGGAAATCTGTCCATAGGGGTACCATGGGCTGACGATTCAGTCCCCACATTCGAGGCTTCCATGCCTTCCATTTATGGGGTGAGTTGAGGCTTGAACGACCAAACCTACCTTCCATTAACTGCATTTCCTCATATATTGAATGAGACTTAATGCTCAGGGGTGCAACCACATGCTAGTCTCAGATAGAATGCCACATAAACACGAGATTGCAAGGCCGTTAAAAGCAGTTTGGATTTAGACCGCTTTTGGGCCCGCAATCCATCACATTTCACCACGTAGAATTTTCACCATATCATGGTTTCCATTGCGCGACCGCTCAAGAAATATATCACCCAAGCATGTTGCATCCCCACAATGGACTGTGGCTGTAGGTCTAGTCCTGATCTGCAACCTGAGCACACCCGCTAGATTTAGTGCCACTTCCAAGCTTCGCCCATGAAATTTAGGATCTTCCAAAAGTGTGCCTTGGGATGGGGCGCTACTTTTTGCACTGAAAAATAACAACTCTCAGAGGATGATCTAATGTGGAGGCCTGACATCACCATGGTGATATGTTCCATATGGAGAGGTGACATGTGTCACTCAAAAACAGGCAGAAATCATGTCTAAAATTATTGAAATGAGTGCCATGTATCAATGTTAGATGGATTACACATGTCTGTGAGGAAAACATCCACGAACTTGGTGGTCCAGGGCTCAGGTGCTAGCTCCTTTTCCTTTGGCTCCTCTATGTGCTTTTACCTAGAGCTAGTGATCTGATTATGCATGTATTCTTGAATCGAACGACCAAGAATCACTTCGGGTCTCTGGATTCCATGAATGTCAAATCTCAAACTTCCTCTGCCTTCGACTGCTTTTACCCAGATTCATAGATCTGATGGTCCGTGGTCATCCTGAGATTGATGGCTGAGATCCCTTCATGGCTCTCGACTTCAGACTTCTCAATAGTCAAACTTTATTTTCCCCAAGCAAATTCGTAGGAGCTAGGGATCTGATGACACGTGGTTATTGCTGATCAACGACTTAGATTCACTTCGGGCCTTCAACCACTTCAACACTTTGGGCACTTCGACACTTCAGCCACTTTGGGCCCTTCGACACTTCGGCCACTTCAAGACTTTGAGCGCTTCAACACTTCGGGACTATGGGCCTTTGGGACCTTGGTTCTTTAATCATTTTAAAACTCTCGAAGTAAAACTATCGAAGTGATAGATCTGATGACGTGTAGCATTCTGGATTCGGATGGCCAATATCCCCTTCAGGAGTCCGGGACTCCGGGCCTTCGGGAGGCATTTTCGCTAAGATCAACAACTCCCTACTGTTTTTGAGATCAATGGTCCACTATTTCTTCATGGGTTCGGGATTTGACTCTCCGGAAGTGTTATACACTTCTCAGTTCGAAACTCCCGAAGCTCATTTCCTCGAACGCTTGGATCAACTGCCACATGTCCCCTTTAATATCAATGGCTCATGATCACTTTGGGACTTTGGCTCTTTTTATTGCGTTATGCTTCGTGCAATTATGAAACTCTAAATACCCGAGGGACGCTAATCCAATATTCACATGGGATCCCCACCGTTGCAAAATGAACTGGCCTGTTGCTTGCGATTCAAGTCTGAAATAAATTGTTCTGCAAGTTGCGCTTCATGCTCAAGGCTACGACCTATGTGAACAAGGACCTGGACAATTTTGTTGTGGGCTTGGAAAATAGGGAGACCAATGAATGAAACACAGGAGGTGAGTGATCTTCCTCAAATAAAAACAGAGGGGCTTGGGGATGCAATTTCTTTCAGTTAATATATTGAGGGAGACCAGGGCACAAAAATGAACAAGGTCACACTGAAGATGAATTTACATGCTGAAAGGGGACAAACTTAAGAATTTTCGATTCGAAAAGGAAAGAGACAAGGACAAATTATAGACTCGGGTATATCGGAACACACCTATGGCCCTTGACAATCTTATGTGATAACACCTTCAATTAGATCTAGACCTAGACCTATACCATTTTGTGGACCTAAAACTATATCTAGAAATTTCATTACCATGTTTTTTAGTGCAATGTCTAGCTTTGGTTTTCCTTGCTTTGCATTTCCCTACCTTTCCTTGTGATTTCCATGCCTTATCTTTCCATTTTCTTTTCATCTCCTTGCATTAAAAATACTTTCCTTGCATGATCATTCCTTTTCTTTCCATGTATATCCTTTCCTTGACATGTATTTCCTTACCATGTCTAGCCTTTCCATGTCTAGGTCTAAGCAAGGTCTAGGTCTAATTTTAGGTTTAGTTCATGGTCTGGGTCATGGTCTACTTCATGGTCATGGTGTAGGTCTAGGTTGAGGTCATCATTTAGGTCTAGTTCATGGTCTAGGTCTAGGTCTAGGTTTATGTCTAGGTCTAGGTCTAGGTCTTGGTATAGGTCATGTCGTGGGTATAGTAATAGGTATAGTTCATTGTATATTTCTAGGTCATGGTGTATGTCATGGTATAGGCGTATATGTATACCATCACCTAGACCTAAACTATGACCTAAACCTATACCTAGACCTAAACCTTGACTTGTCTTTCCATGTCTATCCTTTCTTTTCCTTGTCTTGCATTACTTACCATGCCTTTTCTTTCCTTGACTTTCCTTGACTTTTATAGCCTTGATTTTCCTTTCCTTAACCTATACCATGAGCTAGACCATGAACTAGACCTAGACCTAGACCTAGAACTTGTCTTGCCTTGATTTTATTTGCATTTAATTTCCATGACTTTCCTTTCCTTTCCTTTTATTTCCTTGACTTTCTTTTCCATGTCTATCTTGCCTTTCCTTTCCTCGCCTTGCCATTTCCCAATAAAAACTAGTTTCTTGGTGTTCAATCTCGAGGATTCCATGGGTTTTCTTGGTATAAATTTAAATAAAATTCCAAATAATCATTAACATCAATCCAACTAGCTTCATATAATACATGAAGGCCATAATAACATATAGTCATTGACTAAAGAAACAATTATGTTTCAGGGAAAATTTGAGTAGCCATAATAGAAAGTCGTCATCAACAAAATTCAACATGTCACTAATGGAAATGGTAGAGATAATACAAATTCTCAAACCACGTAAAACGTTTTACAAGTTATTCACTTGTCAAATATTTTCTTAAGTAGAGTTATATTCACTTATGTTTTGTCAAATATAGGGTGATGCTATCATTTTGAGATTACTCTAGAAACACAATTTCTTGCATGGGACTAAAAGTCAAATATCCAAATATCCACATACTAACATTTTCCAATTAGTTTGCTTAACCTCCACACTACTTGGTAACTTCTTTGTTACAATATGGTTCTTTGATGGGATTATTTCCATGAAAGAGGACCTTGAAGAACTTGCTCAAAACATAGTCAAGTTTTTACTCATTTTTCTCATAATTTCGAGAGGAATTCAATGGTGACCTATGTTTCTGGGATTGAGCAACATGCTTGAAGGATATCTTTAAAAACTTGGTATTTTTAAGTCCATTCATTGTAATTTTGGAATTTTAGCATTAAAGAGTGGTCTCGTTGATTGAAAAGGGACCTAGAGATGTAGCCCAAGATGGGTCAAATCTATTAAAAAAAAAATTATGGGCCATTTGAATTGTTGATGATCTTATTTTACTTCATTTTACCATTTTACTTCCACAATTTATTCATAAGTTTAATGAATTTTATGGATAAGTAAGCATTTTCACATGATTTTTTATAAACACTCAAAGACAATCTTTATTTTCCGAATATGATTGGATGTTTATATACAATTAAGAACTAATTTTACATCTGAGTATTTTTGGATCATGCCCCTAGACCAAAATATTAACATGTCTCTCAATGGCTTGAGGAGGAAAATTGCAACTCACCATAAAACTCTAATTGGGCCTTGAATATATGAACCATTGGTTTCATCGGACTAATTGAATTGGGTTATAGGTAGGGGTACCCCTCTTCTATCATTTTGTTTCCTAGAAAACTATTTTTTTGAGGATCTCCAAATCTAGGGTTTTTCTTAGTGAGGAACAATGTAATTTCTGAAGAAGGGGTTATTTTTTCATAACATTGTGTCGGGAAATCGTGGGTAGAGTGGTTTCATGGGCCATGGCCAAACAAACATGTAACAACATATGGAACTTATTTATGTTTCTCGATTTTAATTTTATGCCCATGGACCAAATTGTCAACATGTCCCTGAATGGATTGAGGATGTGAGTCGCAACTCACCATAAAAATGTAATTGGGAATCGAATGGAGGAACCATTAGTTTCATTGTAATCCTAACACTGAGTTAAATATATATGTACCCCTCCACTATCATTCCATTTCCAAAAAACTTGTTTGTTGAAGGTTATGTATAACTAGGGTGTTGTTGAGTGAAGCATAGTGCAATTTATGAACAAGGGGTTGATTTTGAAGAACACTGTGTTAGGAAATTATGGCTAGTGTGGTCATGCTAGCCTTGGAAAAAAAAGTGCGGGGGAGCTTATGGATCTAATTTATTCCACTCGTATTGGATTTTATTCCCTTAAACCAAATTTTTAACATGTCCCTAAATGGCTTGAGGAAGTGAGTTGCAACTGACAATAAAACTCTAATTGGGACTTAGATGAATGAATTGTTTGTTGAATTGGACTCATCACACTGGGTTACATTTAGGGGTACCCCTCATTTTTCTTTCCATTCCCCAAAAAAACATTTGTTGGAGGATCTATAGAACTAGGGTTTTGCTTGCTGACTCACAATGCAATTTTTCAAAAAGGGGTCAATTTTGGTGAACATTGTTTCATGCAATTGTGGGTAGTGTGTTCAAGTGGGAATTGGAAAAAAAAAATGAGGATCTTATGGAACTCAATTATTCTACCTATTTGGAATTTAATACCCCCCAAAAAAATTGTCAACATGTCCCTGAATGGATGGAGGAGGCGGGTTTCAACTTGTGATAAAAAACTAAATTGGGTTATAGCTAGGGATACCCCTCTACTATCAATATATTTCCAAAAAAAACATTTTTTGGAGCATACCTAGATCTAGGTTTTTGGTGAGTGAGGAACAATAATGGTCTAGGTCTAGTTCTAGGTCTAGGTCTAGGAAAGGCATGGAAAGACAAGGCAAGGAAAGGAAAGGAAATTCAATCCAAGCAAAGAGAAGAAAAGGAAAGGAAAGGAAATACAAGGATAGATATGTAAATACAATACATGGCATGGAAAGTATAGGAAAGGAAAGGCAAGGCATGACAAGACATGGAAAGGAAATACAAGCAAAGGGAAAGAAAGGTAAGGAAGAGAAAGGAAAGAAAAGACAAGGAAAGGCAAGAAAAGGCAAGGAAAGGATATGAAATAAAGGAAATGAAAGGAAATGCATGGAAATGCATGGAAAGGTAATTAAAGTCAAGGAAAGACATGGAAAGACAAGGCAAGACAAGGTAATGAAAGGCATGACAAGACAAAGCAAGGGAAGCCAAGGAAAGACAATGTAGAAAACAAAAAGCTAAGTAATTTATGGAAAATATAGTATTTGATTGAGAGACAATACCTTTAACATTTCAAATCCAAATCACACTTAAAAAAATTCACAATTGAACAAAATCACATGGATACTTAAAAAATTCAATATCTAAATTTAAGATAACAACACCTACTCTGGAAAATGGGCCTAGATTTCCATGAACAAATGACTCTGGAAAAAATCAGTAACTAAAAACTACTATAATGCAATTAATTGGAAAATGAATTATATGTAAACTTCATTAATCAAATAAGATTGTCTTCTAAAATTATAGCGTGAGCTTTGAAATCAAAATTCAACAAAACTATCTATGAGTCTCTTCCATCAAAGATGATTTCCTTTTATAATATACTATTTAATTATCTATAGAAAATATTGACTTTGAATAGGCTTGTGAATTGTAAATATTCACAAGTAATTCTTAATAATCAGTTTATACAATAATAGATAATTGATAAATGCAAATAATTGAAGCCTTGGAGACAAATCATAACCCTCAAATTCTGTTATGAACTAAAGCACATGGAGTTATGAAAATCTCATAAATCACAACCCATAATTCATATTTTCCTTTTATCCATGGTTGTAGTGACCCGCATCACTCGTACTTGTAGCACTCATACTTGTAGCACTCCCACAACATTCCCATAACATACTTTTAGCATTCACATAAAATACTTGTAGAATTCCTATAGTGTACTTGTAGCAACATTTCTATCATCTTTGTTGGACATGAAATCCTTTGTGGTTGTGTTACTTGTAATAGTAATGTAAATATGAAGTGTTATAGGTGATAGGAAGAGTCATAAGTTGGAAAAGACCAACATTTTAATCTTTATGTATTTATTAAGCCTCATGCTAATATAATAATCATCCATGAAGTTATGAATCTTTTCCACTCCTCGTCTAACAATGGTATTAGAGCCTGGCCTAACTCCCTGAATAAATTCCCTGGTGTTTTCCTTGCCTTCCAAAACACCTCTACTAGATTTCCTGCCTCTACTCGTATACCTATCTCTCTAACCTCTTATCTCTGTCTTATTATTTGTTGATGGTCACACTAACATCATTTCCTCATCATTCCAACATCCCAAGATATTAGAGTACGAAACCATGAACCTAATGTTTGTTCTCATCAGTCACTCCATTCGAATCCATTACACTAGACGTGAGGTGAGATGGTAACCAAAAATTCCCGTTGAACTGCACATTTACTTGACCTCCTCTATCTTCATACCTTTATTACAAGATGTTATTGGTTAAGGGAAACCCTAATTTCTAAACTAGTGAGGCTCACACCATTTCACCCTTGAGAAAGCCTCGAATATTTATAACCGTCAATCATCAGCTTCCTGGAGGTCCCAACATCGACCTTTCTTTTTTGTCCAACCATTGTTCATAGGATTCAAAGATACTAGTTGTGGTTTGGTAAATCCAAAATTCCAAGTTGAACTGCTACTCACACAAATACATATTGTGGCCATCATGATGCTTGTCTTGATTGCTTGAATTGACAAGACCATATATTTACTTCAGGTATTCACTCAGGCTACTGCAATACTAGTACAAGAAATATGTCGATTCATTCATTGATATCATTCACCGGTACTAAAACCTGAAGTTCATTCACTGGTATCTACTCTCCTGTTAGTATATCCATTCGCTGCAAGTATAGTGATATCTATATTGATATATCTAGTAGTATTATACATTATTCATTGCTATTATATTCATTTCTATTGGATAAAATATCATGTTTCTATACATTTATAGCTAATACATCCATTCATTTGCATTGGTGTTAATGATTACAACAATGCCAATCCGAGTGTAATTTACTTAAACCTAATTGAGAATCCCTTCATTCCAATTGTTTCTTGGTGAAGTAGCAAGATAATTTCATAGTGCATATTCAGAGTACTTTCATTATACATAAAAATAATTACAAACTATAATTGGACATTAACCTCAATTTCACCATTTTTCTCTTTCTTCATTGTGACATCCATCTAAATCTCTTTAGGAGATCTTGCAACAAACATAAACATAATATAAATAAAACATTGTATCTTAAAAGCAAGTATATCTATAAACATGTAAATCAAAAACTATAATTGGACATTAACCTTAATCTCACCATTTTTCTCTTTCTTCATTGTGAAGTCCATCCACTTGCATATCATTTCTGTGATAAACCAACTCTTGATAACATTTTGATCTTTTGAACTCATGAGATCACTTCATCCATTCTAGGAGAGTTCCACTGGTAAATAGCTTCCCATTTTAATAATCCAATAGTTGAGTCCATTGAACTTTGTTTTGTTTGACATACATCCTATTTTGAAGAGATTTACCAAAATTAATCTTGACACACAATTGAGCATAGGTAAACATACTCATTTTAGCCTATTGGGTTGATCTAGTACTTAAGATAACCTTTTAGATACAATTAATGATAGGTTTAGTGTTCATTGTTTATGGGCCCATGATATTGGTTAATAGATGAAATTACATTTGATGAAGGATATTTAATGAATCAAAATACTCCATTGTAAGATGTTTCATAGTATATAGGCCTCCTGAGTTGGCTTAATGACCAGTATAGGCCTCGATAGTTGGCTTAATGAAAATTATAGACCCGACTAGCCAATTTATTCCTCGTGAGCATATTGTAGGCCCCCCTCGTTCATGAACACTCTTATTAATATAATAGAGACTCTATAATGTATTGTAACCATTTAGTTACTGAATAATATGTTGAGTGGTATTTTTCTACTAGAAGGGATTTCCCTAGGAAATCATGTCATCTAGTGCTTTGTTTTTAATTTCATTTATTGTTCATTCTCCTCTCATAGATTAGTGTAGGAAGTATATTCCACACATTTCCTTCCTTTCATTTTCTATCTAAGCCTCATTACCTTAGATACAAGGTGTTAGGGACAAGACTTTTTGATCTAATATTGGTTTGAGTAGGAGCTTAGGTAGAATGAAAACTTTTTGCACGAAAATGACAAGCACAAGAAGACTTGAAATAGAGAGTGAGATTGAATAATGTTGCTTTGTCTCATAACATTCATGGATTTGTGGGTAGATGGATAGATCTACCACTTTTGTATACCTCCTAAGTGCTTGATTCAACTCACTATTGAGAATATAGAAGTAAGATAAGTACATATTTGAGAAGTACGGATCATGTGCTCGGAGATACAATAGTAAGTATTTTTTTGGATTTTGGTTTTATAATATATTTAAATGTGCATATGAATATAAGACCTATTTAGGCATGTATACCCCCAGTTTCATGGTTTACTAGTGTAAAGTCTAGATGTAGACTTAGGTGATAGGGGGAATGTTGTATTCGAAAAACCCAGTTAATAAAAAGTGAAGGGAGAGGTGTTTATCCCAATTCAATTTTAAAGGGAGAAATGTGTTAGAATTTTAGTGAGCTATGGCTCATGTATTCCTTTTAATTTTTTTTCAACAATTACTTGAACCATAACTACTGCAACAAACCAATATCAAAAGAAGAAGATCCATGCAAAAGTATGGTGCAAACCCCCTTCTCTCCAAAGGGTTGCTTGGATCATTCAAAATACTGAGTCAGAGTGAATCCTTGGGTCCCTGTGGGCACCCGTAACCACTCTACCCACACACACAGGTCCTTTAAAAAATGACCACGGCTATAACTGTGGATCTGCCTCTTCGTGATTCAGGCTTCGGGGATATCCTAAACTCCTCCTTCAACTTTTCCCGAAGTTTTTTTCTCCGAACCTCTGCCACGCATCTCCTGAGATCCGTCAGCCCCACTTTAGTTCGAGTTTTGTGACTTCACGAACTCTAGCACTCTCATCCACAAACCTCTGGATTCCTATTTTTCTGAATTCCTCGATTTGTTGCCACATGTTCTCCCCGAAATCAATGACTGAGGTCAAATAGCGACTTCAGACTTCGTGAATCTGCTTTTGGAAAGCCTTCAAATTCTTGAAACTCCGAAGTGTCGAAACACCTTACGACTATCCTCCACGTTGTTTTTCCAGATATGATGGTCTAGAATCGTTTGTCTCCCTTCCTAACAAATCTTGTCCACTGACTCTATGAAAATTCATGGACTTCTCTCCTCATATAGTTTCCATGGCTCTCCCTCCTGAGCTTTACTTCTTCGACTTCATATTGAGCACCTTCCTCAACACTTAGTCAAAATATTGACCTGTGTACACCTTGCAACAGGTATCTCCCATGCTCGACTCCTTTTGAGCTTTGATTTCAAAACTCTGTCATGCACTCCTTGCAGACTCTTATGCACTCCTTGCACATATAAGTTCCATTCTACCTCTTCTGAGCTCATGAGTCAAAACAGACTCAGTCACGCACTCCTTGCGGACACTATGGACACCTTTCACTCGCTCAAAGAAGAGAAACAATTGAAATGTATTCACCCTTCATAGTGACTCATACATTCAACCGTGCAAATGCATTCGTAGATACAAGAACTAGGAATAACAAAGAATTGAAAGAAAACAAGGGTCTACCATTCATTCATTCAAATAGATACAATAATAACACACATTTGGAACAACACTTATCTGTTTTATTCATTCAACTGAAACTTACATACATTCATACAATGTTTCTCTATCTCTCCCAGCTCTTCACTACAATGGCAATCTACTCACTAGATTCATTAGCCTTTCAACAACTTCTACTAGGAAATAATACAAATCTTTATACAAAGGGTTCTCTTCGAGCCTTTCCCTCCATCTACTTTACGCTATCCTATCAAAATTAAATGCTACCAACTACTTAACATCTATTACAATGAATATCGAGCCAGACAGATAATAGTGGACACTCCAAATCTATACTGCGATCCTTCTCATTAAAACAAAATACATCTCCCCATCGATATTACATGATGGCTCAACCTCCGATCATTGAATATGTTCATAACTCAAAAATCTTTGTCAGATATTACATTAATACATTGATCTTTGAAATTCAAAACATTTCAAAATACGCGCTAGTGCGGCCAGATGTCTTCCACGCTTGTGCTTTACTGGCGATGCTCCTGCATCATACTCCTCTGGCTGAAAAAATCATGGAATCCTATCCATAATCTCTTGAACCGATTTTCCATGATTCTGGATGTCTTCTTCACAACCCAACTGGAATCTTCCACTGGTTGCCCTTTCCACTTTACCAAATATTCAAAATACGTTTTCCTTCTAGTCTTCTTACCAATTCGTTGATCTATGACCTTCTCCATCTATGATTTCTTTGCTACAGGCATCTTCTTTCACCATTATATTTCTCCTAAATATTCTCACCCTTTTTTTCTATATTCCCTGTAAGGATACAAGTCTGCAATATTGAATATGGGCGATATACCCACATCTTTTGGCATTTGTATTTCATAAGCATTCTCCCAAAATCTTCTCAGGATTTTACATGACCCTATATTTTTCAACTTTAAATTATTATATGTTTTCCTCGGGAACCTCTCTTTCCTCAAATGTTCTAGGACTTTATCTCCAACTTCAAATTCAAGCTCCCTCCTATGTTGATCAACTCTACGCTTGTATTCACTGCTTCTCTTCTTCAACTATTCCTTGATCTGATTATGAAGTTCTTTCATTTCTGTCATGAATTCTTCGTCTCACGTGCTCCTAAATTCAATTCACTCTGATTCAGATCTCTCGACTCCAACACTCCTCTCGGATTCATACCATACACAATTTGAAATGGGATTTTCCCAGTGCTTCTATTCACCGACTCATTTTATGTGAATTCTGGTTGATCTAGAATCTAATCCCACTGACTATGGTGTTCAGTGACCAAACTCCTCAGCAAATATCCTAAGCTTCTATTCACCACTTCAGTCTGTCCATCTATCTGTGGATGATATGAAGAACTAAAAGATATCTATGTCCCCAAATTTTTCCACAACTTCCTCCATAAATCACCAACAAATTTGGTATCCCTATCTGAAACTATACTCCTGGGAAATCCATGGAGTCTCACAACCTCTCTGAAGAACAATTTTTCAACATGTGTTGCATCACTGGTCTTCTGGCATGGGATAAAGTTTGTCATCTTCGAAAATTTTTCCACCACCAAAATATGGAATCACTTCCTCTTTGTGTCCTCGACAATCCCAACACAAAATCCATGCTTATTGCATCCCAAGGCCTCTCTAGAATAGGAAATGGCTCATACAACCCAGTGTTCTTCTTCTTCTCTTGGCATACAAAATAATATTACACTTTTTCACAAACCTCTTCACCTCTGCTCTTATACCTGGCCAATAATATGAACCATTTAGTTGGGAAAATGTTTTTTCATGGCCGAAATGTCCGACTAGACCTCCGTTATGCTTTTTCTTCAGAAAATTCTCCCTCATCGAGCATCTTGGTATGCAAAATTGGCACCCTTTAAACAAAAACCCATCCTGAGTCAGATATTTGTCCCACTATCTTCTGTCTCTCAGTATAGGATTCACACATGCTTCATATGCTTCTCCAAAATTTGGATCATTGTGATACATGTCCTTAAAGTGATCAAAACCTAAGGTTCCAACTTGAAATTCCTGTAGAATCAAAATTCTCCTGCTCAATGCATCAACAACCTTGTTAGCATTACCAGAAATGTGTTTAATAACAAAAGTGAAATTTTGCATAAATTCTATCCACTTGGCATGCCTCTAGTTTAACTTCTCTTGTCTGGTTATGAATTGCAAATCTTGGTTACCTCTATACAAAACAAACTCCTTTGGTATCAGATAGTGCCTCCATTTCTTCAAGGCTTGAATTATGGCATAAAACTCTTTGTCGTATGTGGAGTACTTATTTTTAGCTTCATTCAACTTCTCGCTGAAGTATGCAATAGGTCTATTATCTTGACTTAAGACCGCTCCAATTGCAACTCCACTCGCATCGCATCTCACCTTAAATGTCTTCCCGAAATCCGGTAATACCAAAATCAATTGTTCTGTTATTTTCTCCTTCAATATATCGAAGCTCCTCTCAGCCTCATCTGTCCATTTGAAAGACTTGTGTCTTTTGTTAACTGTATCCATCATTTTATCTCTAATCCCACTAAAATTTCTGATGAACTTCCGATAGAAACTTTCTAATCCATGGAAGCTTCTTACCTCAAAGATATTCCTTGGTGACCGCCACTCTCTGATTTCTTTCATCTTTTCGGGATCCATCTTCAATTCATTCAAAGAAATTAAAAAAACCATATATATGAGTTATGTCTTCATGAAAGAGGACTTTTTCAGATTAATCAACAGGTTCTCTTGCTACAATCTCTTCATCACCAATGTCAAATGTCTCAAGTGCTCCTCCTTAGTCTTGCTAAAGACGAGTATATCATCCATATATACAATCATGAATTTGCCAATGAAGTATTTCAACACTTCATTCATCAGCCTCATAAAAGTACTCGGGGTGTTCGTTAAGCCAAATGGCATGACAAGCCATTCATACAACCCCTCATTTGTCTTGAATGTTGTTTTCCACTCATCATCTTCCCTCATTCCTATCTAGTGATATCCACTTTTCAAATATATTTTTGAAAAATAGTTAGGTCTGCTTCAACAATACATCAAGTCATCCATCCTTAGAAATGGAAATTTTTATCTGATGGTGATCTTGTTTATGGCCCTCGAGTTTGTACACATTCTCCATCCACCATCCTTCTTCGAGCTCAATACAGTTGGCACTGCACATGGACTCAAGCTTTCTCTGACAAATCCTTTGTCTAACAGATCTTGAATCTATCTCTTCACCTCCTCATTATCCTGAGGTGTCAACATGTACACTTCTTTATTCAACAGGATTGCTCCTGCTATCAAGTCAATGTGATGACTGATACTTGTAATAGGTGGTAGTGAGTTTGGCAAATCATCCACTACAATGTTAGAAAAATTCTCTAATAGTTCTTGAACTTCCTCAGGAAAATATTCCATCGAAGTACTAGTAAGGATAACCCTCGACTTCCTCACTACAACAAATTGCATCTCCTATTCCTTATTTACCTCATTCAGGAGTTCCTTCCCACTCATGAAAAGTATGCTCATACTAGCTTCATCCTTCACTTTATTTTCTTCAATTGGCAGCAACATGTGTGTCTTATCATTCTTCTCCAAAGTATAGGTGTTTCTCCTCCCATCATGAATGATATTCATGTCATAATTCCAGGGTATCCCCAACAAAACATGACATACATCCATGGGAATCACATCACATAGGATTTCATCCCTATACCCACATATTTTAAATTCAACTAGGCATTGTTTAGTGACTGTTACATGATGACCTTTTTCCAACCATGAAACTTTATACGGCATCGAGTATGTAGTCGTCTCTAGATATATATTCTCCACCATCTCTGTGGATACTAATTTTTCAATGCTCCCACTGTAGATTATCACCTTGCAAACTCTGTCCTTCGTTTTGCAAGTTTTCCTGAATAAATTGTTCCTTTGCATTGGCTTTTCACTCTCTGGATCTTGATTCAAAAGAGCCTTCTTCATCATCAAGGATTTCCCATCCTATGCACCTTCTGCCTCAACATATCGCTTCTACGCTTCTGAAATGTGAGCTTCACCTCCTCCTTTCTTCCTCTCGGAACAATCCCAAGACATATGCCCTGTTTTTCCACAGGCATAACACCTCACTTGTCCTCCTCTGCCTCTTCCTCTTCCTCAGGGAAAAGAGTTTCTACCACCACTTTGCCTTCCTCAGGAACTTCCTCCTCTCTTAGAGTGACTATGTGGTTTCTCCGCTTTGTCTTTAGGCTTCTGTGATTTATACTAGGAAACTCCTTTTCCTTTGTTCAATCTTTGACCTATGTTTTGTTGACACTACTTCCTAACCAACTTATTTTCTACCTTTAGCACAATATGATACACATCCTCTACTGTCCTTACTCTCGCCATGCTGATTTGATCCTGGATATCACATCTGAGGCCATTGATGTATCTGGAAACTTTCTCCTCATCTCTTTCTCTGTCTAGCCCTGATGTTCAATCTGTAGAAATCCTCTGTGTACTCTTTCATAGTCATCCCTTTCTGTCTCAGGTTTTGCATCCTCCTAAACATATTTATCTCGTAGTCCTTGGGCATGAACTTCACCTTTATCTTGGCTACCATTTGATCCCAACTCTTAATATTTTGTTTTCCTTTACTCCTCCTGTCAGCTTGCAACTCTTCCCACCACAGTGTTGCATGTCCTTTCAACTTAGTGACAACATGTCTCACCTTTTTCTCCTCCTTGACATCCTCATAGTCGAAATACTTGTTCATTGCTCGTATCTAATCAAGAAATTCTTCTATGTTTAAATTACCTTCATACATTTGGATGTTGATCTTCACTCTGGCTCCCAACTTGACAACCGCTCTCAACAAGCCTTTCTTCGCAACATCCTCAACTACTGCTTCTTCGACTTCTATTTCTTCATTTTCTTCCTCGTTGACGTCTCCAACATCATGTGCTCTTATTTTTTCTATCTCCATGGCATATAGTCTTGCTCTAAGCTCTCTCATCCCCCTCTCCATATATCTGTTTTCTACGGGTGGTTGAGAACGTCTTCTAGCCAGCATTGTGCTCACGATTATGATACCTCTTGTAAATATCATTCTATTCCTCTTTTTACATAAATGAATTATGTATTATCTCTGATACCACTCTTGGCGCAAACCCCCTTCCCATCAAAGGGTTGGTCAACCTCTCGGTCTTGGATCATTCGAAATGATGAGTTGGAGCAACTCCTTCGGTCCCTGCGGGCACTCAAAACCACTCTACCCACACACACACATGTCCTTTCACAAATGACCACGACTATAACGTTGTTCTGCCTCTTCACAATTCGGGCTTCGGGGATATCCCAAAATCCTCCTTCAACTTTTCCTGAAGTGTTTTTCTCCGAACCTCCGCCACGCGTCTCCTCAGATTTGCCGGCCCCACTTCAGTTCGAGTTTCGTGACTTCACAAACTCTATCACTCTCATCCACGAACCTCCGGATTCCCGATTTCTGAATTCCTCTATCAGTTTTCACATGTTCTCCCCACAATCAACGATTGAGGTCAAATAGCGACTTCGGACTTCGCGACTCTTATTTCGGCAAGCCTTCAAACTCCCCGAACTCCGAAGTGTCGAAACACCCTACAACTATCCTCGGTGTTGTTTTTCCAAATCTGACGGTGTGGAATCGTTCGTATCCCTTCGAAACGAATCTTGTACAAAGTGTAATTCGCGGAGACCCACGTTATTCAAACTTACAACTGGTTCTCTATGGCATTGGAAGAATGGATTCTGAGCATATACACATGCAGTTAGCCTTTGCGATTTTATTAAGAGAGAGATTTCAATGGGTGAGTGATATCGAGGTCTACGATCAAGTCCTATCTGCAATCGAGCGAAAGGCTATAAATTCCTTCAACTGTACTTTTCTCTCCTTCATTGAAGAATGGAGACGGACGGTGGACAAACCCACCCTATTTTTCATGCCTCACTGCCCCATTCTTTTATATCACAATGTATTGCAGGAAAACTGGACTCCTGCCAATTTGAAGAATATTATTATACTCGGCAACATTTTTAAGGAGCATAAGGAAGATCCTACTTACGAAATTACTATGAAAATGAAGGTCGCTCTAAAAACTAATCATATGTTGCGTGAAATACCCCTACCACAAACAACTATTAAAACACCGCGGTTGGACGACTTAACTGAATTTGATTCTATTGATCCCGATCAAGTGTACATGCATGCATTTGTTTGTTTAAGTTGGCATTTCTCCAATGCTTGAAGGTTGTCCTCCATTTTTTATCCTACATTCGCTTCCGCGGTGAATTATCCTCCATTTTCTCTGAAGATGGTTGAATTACCTACTGTTAAACTCGGGATTTTCTGTATAATAAAACCATATATTTTGTTAGATTTTTCGTTTTAAGTTTATGTATAAGTGGTTGTGTGAAAAGTAACGAAAACAAATTTTTCATCTTAGAGTCCATTTTTGTATATTCAAACTTCATATTGAAAAATAAAATGTTAAAATGTTCAGTGTATTCAAACTTTCAATTTTTTTTTGTATATTCAAACTTCATATTGAAAAATAAAATGTTTAGTGTATTCAAAATTTCAAAATCAAAATTTACAATTTTTCCATATATATGAAAACTTCAAATTGAAAAACAAAATGCTAAGTAAACTTCAAATTGAAAAACAAAATGAAAAATGCTCAGTTTATTCAGACTTTCAAAATTCTCAATTAAATATCATCATTTGTTTGTTTTTTCTAGATAGATTGGAAACTATGGTGGGTCTTTCCATTCTAGGTTAGGTGCTTTGCTATCCATTCTAGGTTAGGTGCCTTGCTATCCGTTCTTAGGTAGTAATACCTATTATTCCCTAGTATATTGAACGATATGTAAGGAGGGAATTCCTTGCATGGGATTAATCTCCCTTTTCTAATAATGACAAAATGGAAATCTTGAATTTGGTCTTCAATGCCCAACAAACAAATCAACAATAATCATAAGATCTTGAACAATAATCAAATTATCATGGAAATCTTATTCTACTTGAATGTTTGATCTCTTTCATTTTGTATGGCTCTTTTACTCTACTATAAAATAAAATTAAAATTAAAAAGAGCCACAAACTCTAGCTAACTAAACATTTGATAAACAATTATGCATGCAACCATGTTCAAATGAAGTAGGAATAAAGTATATTAATACTAAGCACATCTTATATTTAATCTCATATTTAAGCCCTACCAACTATCCTTGCATGAGATGCCAATACCACATTGGTCTTACAAGGGCCTTTGCATGACCTTCTAAGAAAGGTAGTATGTTCATTAGTAAAGTTTAATAATGAAGAAAATACAATTAAATTTCAACATATTATAAATTATGAATGCAAGTTACAATTACTTAATATTGTCCACAATGATTTTGTTTGTATCTTGTTTCCTCTCACCTTTGAACAAGAAGAAACTCTTGAAATCGGCATAAGATCCTAACATTGTCTCAAATAAAAACTAGGTATGTATTTGTGATTATTTTCTTATTTTTTTAATCTCTTAAACTATTTATTTAAAAGTTTTTTGTAATTTCTTAATTTAATTAAAAACTCTCACCTAATTTACATGAAATCCCTTATTAAATTGGAGCATAATAATTAACATGGAACCTGCAGACAATCAAAACCACACACATCCACATGAAGGAGCAAAAAACCCCAACCTACCACAACCACCAAACATAAACAAAGAAATTGATGAAGGTTTGACCTCTTTGAGATCAAATATCCTTGACTTAAGGGGTACAAGAGAGCCTAAACCATTTTCATTGGACGTCATTGTATCATCCATTGCAAGTTCCCAACATAAATTAACCATTATTTCTGAATTCATGGCTAGGATGTTTGACTATTACAGGACTGGACTGGAATCAATAAAAACCAAGTGAGAGATTTGAATATTACGAAAAAATATTTGATGTCTCTATTTATTGATCCTTGATATGTACTAATGTCAACAAGAAATGCATTTGTAAAATGCATTTGTATGGATCAGTGCATCCACCAACAATTTAGGGATAACTAGATGGATAGATGGTTCATGGTGTTCGACAAAAATCCCTGCAATAAGAGGGACATGCCTCTATATTTCCTAAGGAAAATATGTGAAGAATTTATTTTGGTTCACCGTGTCAACTACTTTGACATTGGTGAATTCCAAGGGGCGGGTATAGGATCCGCACATGACAGAGAGAATGTTGGGTCTGACCCTATGCTAGGTCCTCGTCCTCCTAAGAAAAGGAATAACCCACTTGCTCAATATCCTCTCATTGCATAAGGAATCTAAGAAACACAATTAGCTTTATCAATGTTCACTCAGAGTCAAGTGTGGCATGGGAGTTTTGTTGCACTATCTCGGCAAGAGGTGCATGCTAGTGATGTTGGCAGAGGGGTCAAACCTTCAACCCCTACAACATATTGTAGATGAGAGACGGAACATGGGCATTTTAGTCATTCATGAGCCTCATAGATGTTCAAGGTTGCAGACATACTTTTTATGCACCAGTGGAGGCAAGTGGAAATGAGAGTTTCATGGAAGAGGTTAGTATCTTAATCGTATCTATGTTATTCATGATTTTTTATATATAGTGTTTTGTGTATTTATTTTGATATATTATTGTATGATGTTTTAAATTTGTTATTCCCCTATATCAAACCTCTACGTTTATAGATGAATTCATGTCAGTCTCCACCATTGATGCAGTAGTAGAGGTAACATGTCCATTCGATGTACTACATACATATGTATGTGTCACATTTGATAAATTAACCATAGTGATTTCTTTATTTTTTGGTATGATAAAAAATAATGTTCTTATGTTTCTATAGGTTCTAGTACCATATGGTAACAAGAAATGTCCACTTGAGATGGAAACATCACCACCTTCACATGTATTATGTGTTGAGTTAAATCTGATTTAAATCTCAAATTTTTTTATTTATTTTGATGGATTTTACTTTTTGGTACTAATAACAATATTATTAATATGTATGCATGTTGCATCATTTTTCTATAGCTACAAGGCTAGTCCATTCCTTCGGAACCTTCACACAGCTCATGAGTTACCTCTTTTCACCCCAAGAGTTTTACCATCCCTTGTACAACTCGTGGGGGTTTATCGCCACTCACCCTCACCATATTTCATATCTTATCCATCCATAGTGGTTTCACACATAGGGCACCCACCCCCACCACCTCTTCCATTATATGCATATGTAGTGGATGAATTTGTATGCCACCGACCCCCACCAACATTTCCATCTCTACCATCCACCGTCATAGTGAGATAATTTTTTTATGATCATTTTTATGTATCATGAATGGAATTTATTTTATGCATATTTATTTAAATTTCATTATTTGATCCTTGTAATTGATGCAAGGTGGCATCACTGAGAGACTAGGGTTGTGGAGGAGGGTAACACCCTCATGATTGTTAGTATCATTTGGAGTGAGTTGTCTTAGGTTAAATTACAAAGTATCATTTTGTAATTCTTTTAATTCATTGTGGAAACAAATATTATAAGAATGTTGTTTCTTTGTGATTCTTTTAATTCATTGTGGAAAAAAAGATTAGAGGAATGTAGCATAGGGACGTTTATTATGTGTTGGGTTTAATCTCTTTTAAATTTTTTTTTTTTTTTTTTTTTGAATTTTACTTTTTGGTACTAATAACAATATTATTAATATGTATGTATGTTTCATCACTTTCCTATAGCTACAAGTCTAGTTTGTTTAATTGATGTTGATGAATGTATGGTCCTTAACTAGATTTGGGTAAACATGTGGCTCTTTCTTTCTAATTACAATCATGTGGAGTGCATGGCATACAAACCATTGATATTATCAATTCTTCTTACTACAAGGGTTATGGGATAACTTGATGAACTTGTAAATATTTCAAATATGATTTTAAGAGAGAAATTTTTTCATTTGGATATTTTTCCACTTAATGTATTAAATAAAAAACACTATTCACCAATTTCCATTTTCTCCAAAAGTGTTAATTCCAAAAAACCATTTTGAGCATAAAGTACTAATGGAAACCTATATGAACAAATTTGAATCCTAATATGGTCATAATAATGTTGACAATTACATCCAAACAACTTTATTATAAATGATATAAGAAAATGATATATTTTTCCATTTTCAATTTCCTCTTAATCATGTCATGTTTCAAAACCACACTACATTCAGTCTTGTGACACCTAATTGACCTTGTATTGTGTTGCCTTTCTTTTCCTTGAATTTCCTTTCCTTTCCTTGTCTTGACTTGGATTTCCTTTCCATGTCTTAACTTGGATTTCCTTTCCATGTCTTGCCTTGCCATGTCTTTCCATTTCTTTCCTTCCCTTTCCTTTTATTGCCTTTCCTTCCCTTTCCTTTCCTTTCCTTCCATTTCTTGATATGAAATATGTTTCCATGCCTTGTCCTGTTATGTCTAAAATTTCCATTCCTTTCCTTTCCATGTCTTACCATGCCTTTCCTTACCTTTCCTTGTATTTCCTTATCATTCCATTCCCTATCATTTATATCCTTATATTGCCTTGACTTTCCATGCATGTCCATGTGTTTTCTTTCCATGACTTGTCTTTCCTTTCCTTTCCATGCCTTGCCTTACCTTTCCATTTCTTTCCATGCATTTACTTGCCTTGTATTGTGCCTCTCCATGTCTTGCTTTCCCATGTCTTGATTTTCATTTCCTTTCTTTTCCTCGACTTTCCTTTTCATGTCTAGCCTTGCATTGCCTTACCTTTCCTTGATATCTAATTCCATTCTTTTCCATCCAATTCCATGCATTTCCAGCCAATTCCATTCCTTTCCATGCCTTGCCTTCCCATGCCTTGCATTTCCCTACATTTCCTTTCCATTCCTTGCATTTCCTTGCTATACCTAGACTTATACCTAGACATTTCCTTGACATGCCTTTTATTTTTGTACCTTTACGTTCCTTTCCTTTCCATGTCTTTCCTTACCTTTCCATGTTTTTTCAATTCCTTTCCTTGCCTTGTGTTGTTCCTTGCTACATCTTCATTTGCATGTATTTTCTTATCTTTCATTTCCTTTCCATTCCTTGCATTTCCTTGCTATACCTAGACTTATACCTAGACATTTCCTTGCCATGCCTTTTATTTGTGTACCTTTACGTTCCTTTCCTTTCCATGTCTTTCCTTACCTTTCCATGTTTTTTCAATTCCTTTCCTTGCCTTGTGTTGTTCCTTGCTACATCTTCATTTGCATGTATTTTCTTATCTTTCATTTCCTTTCCATTCCTTTCCTTGATTTGTATTGCATTCCATGTTGACCCTTTCCTCGCCTTGCATTGTCTTGTGTTTCCCATCCTTTCCTTTCCATGCCTAGATTTGACATGCCTTTCCTTTCCATGACTTGCATTAAACTAACATTGAAAATGTAGCATCTAATGTCCATAGTTCAATATGTTTTATATGTTTTGTAATCACTTCCATCCTTGATCCGACTATATGAGTGGAATGAAATGAAACACAAATATATAAAATTAACATAGATATAAAAAGAATAATAACAGAATACAGTAAAAATTAACTTCTATTCAATAAACAAAATTGTTGAAACTGTAAGATGCATAATGAAACAATCTTGCTCGAATGGTGGTAGCTAATCTCCGAGAAGATATGTGGCAGCTATGCGCATTCACCTGAGCACATCACAATGAGGCCTCCAGTCCTTTTTAGCATCAAGAAGTAATCGGAAAACCCTAGACATCCAAAAACCTAACCCTAGGAGATGAAGCACCACAAGTCATGTGGGCCTCGATGGGGTAAGTTGGTACATAAAATTTTCGGAGTTAAAACTTTTTCTTACGATATTCATTTTAGGTGCACGATATCCCCTTGAAAAGGTATGTCCAAGGATGAAAATTGTATGTGAGCTAGTTGTAAGAGGTGGGCAACCACCGATATCCATCTATATTAATCCCCCCGCTTAGGAATAAATGGTATCCATTGCATTGAATTTCCCCATCATATGAGGAAGTTTCTGTTGAATTTGGCCCCCGGTGAGCCACTTCCCTTGGTTCAGGAGTTTCCTTACATTGACAATATGATAAAGTTGAATATTTTGTTGGAGGTTACCCTTGAGCTCTATGTCCATGATTGGATTAGTGGATTCTTGTTCCATGTAGTCAATATTCAGATCTATCGGTGTCAACTTTTTTTCTATCTCTGAGGTGTCCAATAATGGTGGAAAGTATGTCCAAAATAGGTCCACATTAAAAATTAGGTGCAAGCCAAGGAAGGGGGGAATTCTTAGCTCAAAAGAATTGTCACCCACAACCTTGGTGATGGTGTAAATTCCATAGTAGACTGGATGAATCTTCTGATGGGGTGATGTAAGGCATTCTTTTTGCAAATTAAAATAAAATTTATCTCCAACATAAAACTTGTTTGGAAACTGGTGTTGATCATGGAACTACTTGTACATGGCATTAGACTTCTGCAAAATATACTAAACTAGTTGGCAGATGTGTTGGATTCGTTCAATTAAATGGGTGGGTTTTTCGACTTTGGTTTTACCATGGGATGATTCTCCCTTTGTGGACATAAGGGGTAGTTCAATATCCATGGGACCCAATGGTTGAAATCCCAACCCCACCGAAAAGGGGCTATGGCTAGCTAAGGTAGGTATGGCTCTTTTGTAACTTTGTTTAACAAAGGGAATAATCTCATCCTATCCACATGGATGTTTGGAACTATACATATGCAAGATACGCATGATCATCCAGTTGACAACCTCGATATAAACATTTGTTTGGGGCTGGAAGGCCATGGATTTGGTGAGCTTGGTGTCCAACCGTGACCATAGGCTTGAACAGAGTGTGCTGAGGAAATGACTATCCTGATCTAAGACAATGGTTTTTGGTATCCAAAAATGTACCCACACTTGTTTTAATAAGATCTTGGAAGTGGCCTCTGCTATGATGCTCTTCTTCCAGGAGGCCATAATTACCATGTTGGAAAATCGATCAACAATCACAAAAATATTTGTTTCTCTTCTTGGTTGAAGGAAGGCCTAACATGTAGTCCATCAAGATGGATTACTTGGGCATGTCGAGAATAGGAAACGGGGTGTACATGATGTGTTTCTTAATGGACGGTTTGGAAATGGCACAATTCATGTTGGACTTTATATAATTTATGACATCCTGATGAATTTTTTTCCAATAGAAATGTTGTTGGAACACTACCACTTTCGTTTCTATGCTAAAGTGTTCTTCCACCCGACTATGGTGATATTTCCAAATCATCTTGAAAAAATCACTTGATGAGACACAAACATGGCCCAGATGGCACAACAACCCGTCCTAAAGATGGAAATCAATGACAATTGTGTTTTTTCCTAGCATATGGTAGGTAGCCGCGAAGTCAGGATCTCTACCATAGCTTTGGGGGCACCCAGAGGTCTCATATCTACAAGAGTGTAGCACCATGGTTAATGTTGAAACTGAAGGTCATCTAAGGAAATCAACAACTCGGTTAGTCCTCCCTATATTATACTTGATGTTGAGATGAAAATGTTGCAAGTATGTGGACCACTTCTCATGGTGGTCATTCTGCAAATTTCCTTGTGTCTGCATGAACTGCAGAGGCTTATTATTAGTTTGGATGAATGTCTCCTTCTGGAGAATGTAGTGCCTCCACTGGCGGCATGCGTTTACAGTGGAGTACAATACTTTGTCATAAGTGGGGTACTTACGGATGGTATATGAAAGTGTCTCACTATGATAGGCCATGGGATGTCCATTTTCAGTGAGAGTTGCACCCACAACATACTATTAAGCATTTATATCAATATCAAAAGGAATTTGCAGGTCAGGTAATGAGAGCACTGGGGTTGCGAATAAGCATTGCTTCAAATCATCGAATGATTTTCTTTGTGACTTTCCCTACACAAATGTTTCCTTGACTCCATGCATGGCCACTTGACTAAGGGCCCATGCAATGTGGGAGAATCCCAACATGAACCCGTGATAGAAATTTCAAAGGCCTATGAATCTCCAAAGCTCAGTGAGTGTGGTCAGAGTTGGCCAGTAAAAAACAACCTATATCTTTGTTGGATCGACATGCACCCCATGCTCATCAACAATTTATCATAGGTACTGGACCCTTTTCATGCCGAAGAAGAATTTTTCCAAATTTTCATATAGCTTGGGTTGCTGGAGAATGTGAAGAGCTTACTAAATATGTTTCAAGTGCTCTGCCCAACTCTTGTTGAATATGAGGAAATCATCCAAATAAACCACTACAAAATAATTGGTGAAAGGGTGCAAGATATCATCCATCATTCTCATGAAATTTGTTGGGACATTTATCAAGCCAAATTGCATGACCAACCATTCAAAAACACCTTCTTTGGACTTGAAGGTAGTCTTCCATACATCGATATGCTCTATTGCGACCTGGTGGTAGTATTTGGCCCCCTTGTTGGCCCTTGAACAATTTTTTAAGGTTCTTGGTCATGTTTGACCTATTTTGGGACTTCAACAGCCTGTCGAAGATGGAGCACAAGATGAAGCGAAGATCATGGGATATTGGCCCCTTTTTGGGTCTTTTTTGGGTTATGGGAATATGTAATGGGTATGGGATGTCGGCCCATGGGTTTACCCATGTTTAGGCCTACTTTGTAATGTATAAATATACGTCTAGGCAATGTAAGTAGAGAGTTCGATAAGCTAAGTACTAAGTGTTAAGTGAAAGAGTGGATTTTAAGTGCTTCATGCATACTGTGAGAGACTTGTAGAGCTAAGTACAAGTGATTGTGATAGACTATGGAAGGATTTGTGTTGTAGCACAAGGAAGAAGGATCTAGCAAGTTGCGCAGATCTTTTGTCCTATGCGGAGTAAAGGTTTTGAGTCTCTGTGCATGTAACCCATTAAATAAGCTAATAAAGAAGAAGAGTCGGTGGATGTAGCCCCAGGGTGGGGGTGAACCACGTAAATACTGTGTTATCTGCTCTGTGCGATGTTCTGATGTGTTTATGTCTTTCTTTATCTGCTAAGTGGTTGATATAGATAGATAGATAGATAGATACGTTTATTCTTTCTACTTATGATGAACCTAGATGCTAGATCTGACATGGGTGAATGTGCTTAGTGACTGAATTTGTGAGATCTGATTTATTTCCTCATGCTAAGTGCTTGGATACATTATATCTAGGTGAATGATATGAAGCTCTACTTTATTTGTAGAGTAGATATCGGTTAAATATTGATGAAGGTTTACTGCTGAGTGCTCTAATAAATACTAGAATCACATATTTGTGTCCCAGCTAAGGTTGCATACATCCAAGTACTGCAACCACCCCTGCCTATGCCCCGGGTGAGACTTCATCTACTTCGCAGGTGTTTCCAAAAGGGACAGTAGTTAGGGTTTTTTTGGTGCGTTGTTGAAGCGTTGAACCCTGGGTCTACCCGTGTGCCAACAAATGGTTCTGTTGTTGGGAACTGAAACTGTGATTGCTGGGAATTGAGAAAGAAGAAGCTTTGTGCAAAGATTTTTCCTGAAATTGTGAAAGCTTTGTGCGTAGACCTGACACTCTAGTGCACATTACTCTACTTAGTTTTACAAGCTCTATGCTAAAGAAAAGAAGTCCGATCTGAAGAAAAGAGGGAAGATCTAAAAGATTTGTGCTCTGAGAAAGGTAAAAGTGAGAACTTTTGATTAAAAGAGGTAAGATATGCAAGCTTTGTGCTCTGATAAAGGTAATAATAGTGAAAATCTATAGATCTGAAAAAGCTTTGTGCTTTATAGAAGTAAGATAAGTGTAAATTTTTATTTCAATAGTATGGATCTAGGTATGTTTGATAGATTTTGTCCTAGCTTGAAAACTAGGGCATTAATAGATGAAATAAGATTTGATATGAGTAGATCTTATAAGAATAGTGAAATATATGTTATACCTATGCATAGAAAGAATGTTTGGACTAACAAATGGATGCAGGATCCTAGAAAGAATTGTTTGCGGGATCCTAGCGTGCAGTACAGGAAAGGTTGTGGATCATTTAAAAGAAAGAGAGGATTATCCCTCTATTATAGCTGTAGAAAACTAGGACATCTTGCTAAGGAATGCCCTAGAATAAGACCTAGTTGTATTTGTTGTAAAGCTATGGACCATGATGTATTGGATTTCCCTAGAATGACTGATAAGGTTGAAATCATGAATCTGAATCAAGAAAACCCTAAGGCAGATCCAGAAATGGAAGAACCCCAAAAAGAATCAGATAGAGTACTGCTACAGATAAAAGAAACCCTGAATGAGCACCGACATGCCAGATTATCAAATATCTTCAAAGGAAAAGAATGCATCGAAGAAAGAATAAGAGACTTCGACGTTGACTGTGTTATAGACGAGGAAACATAGGTGCATATCATGACGGAAAGAACTTGGGAACTTTTAGGGAAGCCTACTATGACTCCTTCATTGGGAGGAATAGGTTTATTTAGAGGGAAGTTAATAAACCTATGTGGAAAGCTCACCCAAACCCCTATGAATGCTAATGGAGCTTCGACAGAAGAATATTTTGAGATTATTAAATGTATTGAGGACAACGCCCCATTTACTATGTTGCTTGGAAAACCTTGGATTGAAAGAGATCAGGCTAGAAGGAAGGAAGAAGAATAATTCTTAGAACATAATAAGAAAGAGTTAAAATAATTCAAGACTAGAAGGATCGCACACTCGATTGAATAATAGAACAACAAATCAAAGACATTTATCACTAGAGACCTGGATGTTAAAGTTGCAAGAACACTAGGAGACCCACAGAAGATTAAAGTGCTTATTCCAGATAAAGAAAAAGAATCACCTTCGAATCTTAGGAAAGAATCTCAACAAAACGAAGTAACTGTGTCAAAATAAGATACGAATCAAAATGGAAAAATACATACCCAGATGAATATCACTCAGAAGAAGGCTAGGAAGCTAAGCAATAAGAGATCTAAGATAAAAAATTTGCAGAAAGATCCAGAAGGAACCTCACATAAGGAAATTTTGCAAAATTAGAGCTTCGCCAAGATATCAGAACAGTGACACATGGAAATTCACCATGGTGAAGAAATATAATCATTGGAGATATTGTAACCATTCGGTCGACCCTCCAAATGGGCATAAAGGCAATTATGGTTCACCATCAAACTGTTGGACTGCGCCATAACGAACATAAATAAGTTAATGAAGGCTTCAAACCCATTGAAAGTGACCCATTGCCGAGTTACCTATTTATCCCTTCGCACCATGCACCAAGAACACTTTTTCTAAATGTGGATTTGAGCTCGTAGAATTGTTGATTTTATACAGTGAATATTTTGCTATTGCCTTCTATCTCATTGCAGTTTCTAACTTACCCTCTAAACCCAAGATTTCCAACCCCAAGAGTGTATGTCGGATGAGTTTAGTGCTACAGAGAGAGTTGTTGAAGAAGTTACAATTGAACTGATGACTAAAAGAGTCATGTTGATGTCTACAGGCATACAATCTTCATCGACAAGAACAATGCAGTCTTCTTCATCGACTGCTTACAGATCCGGACCATCCCGACCATCCGATGAAAAGAGAACCAAGAACAGGGATGACTTACCGAATGCCAAATTGATCTCGACTATATTACCCACCTACATACCACCTCTGAATGGCACAGTAAATCGAGACATCATACCTAGAGATTTTAAGTATGCCTTGGTCACTTCATACCTTCTGAAAGGGATCCATGCAGTTTGAGTAGACCAAGATAAGATTGCAACATTGAAGTTCAACGACTTCAACCTTCAAGATCGCAAGGTTTATGGTATGCTCACCCCACATAAGTACCTGAATAGGAATAAAGGGAAAAACTCGAAGATTGTCCCTCAGTAATAAACTATAGACCTCTCGCAATCCACCCTGCTGAATGCCATGAAGATTCCCCACTTTGGTAGACACTAGGAGGTGAATGCATGTGTCAAGATACTTTTGTATTTCTAGCATGGAGGTTATTTGTGGCTAAATTGTCGTATAACGGTTGATCTGACACTGATCCACATGATCACAGGCCTGAGTATGCAAGGACCTGACCTGTGGGACTTTTATCCAGGAAAAGTCGTTGATCGCGCTCTAGCTCAGTAGATCAAGGAAACTTAAGATGATGTCGAGAAAGGAAAGTGAGGCTATAAAGTAGCTTCTATATAGAGTGGCATAGTGAACCTCTCTTGTCAGATGATTGCAGGGAAGTTAGTAAGAAATAATTGACCTACCCAAGTCACTGGTTTTGTAGTCGACCTTGCAGGGAAGTGCACGGAAGGTCTCCAGATCAACTGGGTGAAATACCTAGTGAACCAGTTGGAACTTGACTGCACAGAAGCACAAGATGAAGGATATGAATTTATTTTTATCTAGATATTGATCTTGATAGCTTTTATCTCCTAGGAGATGCCGAAAGTTGCGACCTTCCCTGACATTGAGCCTTTTGAACTGTTGGTCGTGAAGTTCAATACACTATGGTATTCAAATGATATGAATAAACAGTGGTCGTCAAATGTTGTTTTTCATACCTACTACAACCAGCAGAAGAAAACCATCCAGTCTGAGCCTCACATGACCCTAAACTCTCTACACTGGATCTGGCCTTTGATGAAGTTTAGCACAGATCGACATTTCATTTATATTACAACACGCGTCGATGAACACAAGAAACAACTTCAGTCCTACTACAAGATGACGAAGGAAGACTTGGAGGAGATCACTAAGGACTGGTCATTGGACCTCCTTATACCAACAGACCCTATGGAGATATCTGACATAGACAACCCATAAACAACGCATGATACACCCGAAACTAGCAAGACAAAGAAGACTGGAGAAGTCCAAGAAATAGATAGTGCATCCGTGAATACTGCTTCGATATCACTAGAGCAAGGAGGTGATGATGAAGAGTTAGATGACAAAGAAGTCGAATAGAATCAAGGAGATGAGCTTCATCCCCTAAATAAGAGGAAGGGTTCACCTCCGAAACCTTATTCTCGGAAGAAATCAAAATCCTCCATAACCAAGATGCAGACTTTCCTCACCTCTGATGACTTCGACTTCCTAATAGAAGCCTTGATTGATGCTTCATTGGAAATAGTAGAAAAAAAAGAGGCCAAGCAGGAAGCAATGTATGATAGAATTGAGATGGAACTCTAAGGGGTAAAGTATGCCCTTCAGTCTAGTCATGCAGTCTCCACTGCACAGTGAGAACCAGAGTTGGGATATGAGCTAGCCCAACTCCATTGCTTAGTTGATATATTCGAAGCTCGCCTTCGACGAGCATAGGAAGAAACAGAATGAGCCACCTAGACTTTGACGAAAGTACAAGGATAACTCGTAGAACAATGCAGTGCTACAGAATAGGAAAATCTTTCTCTCCAAGCAAAGTTCCACGAAGAAAAATCACAGATACAACAAGAAAAGGAAGAGTTGCTCACTAAGCAACTCGAAGTAAAGGAATTAGTCAACAAAGCACTTCTCTCTATGACATTCATAGAAATCAATATAGAAGTTTGATTTACATAGAAAGTAGATAATCTTGAAGAAGTGATCCAACAACTACAACAACGCATCACAGACTTATAACTATGCACAGTGCCCAAGACCCCACAGGATGTGAAGGACCAAAGAGAAGAAAATTCCAGGAGCATAGTTGAGATACTAAATACCCTTGCTATGGAATACAAGAAGATAAGTGATCGCAGTGCCCTGACATACGAGCGACTCACTGAGAGTCCAGAATTAAGAGCACTGGAGTTGCAGCTCAAAGAGGCGAAGTATCAAGACGAAACGATACAGGCACAATTGAAACCCCTATCAACTGTGGAAAAAATGAAGATATCTCAAGAGTAGTGGACCTCCCAACAAAAGATTCACGCTATCCAGAGAATATTTATGTAAGTAACTCAGAGACTCCAACCCGTACAAGATAAGTCCTACCAGTTGTTTACAGAGGTACAAGGCCAAGGAGCAGAACTAGAGTAGGTTGTTAATGCAGTTGAACAACGTCTAGAAGGACCCGTGAATGATGCAGTCATCCAAGAGTTTTTTGAATAAGAATTCATAGCACAACAACAAGTCGAATAAGCTCGATCCAAGATTGAGGCTTTCAAAGAAGAACTAGTCAGACCAGAGTGACTTGGGATGAGTCACAGGTGAGTGTTTGGGGCCTATTGGCCCTTGACCAAGTTTTGAGGGTTCTTGGTTGTGTTTCACCTATTTTGGGAATTTGATAGCCTATCGAAGATGGAATGGAAGATGAAGTGGAGATCATGGGATCTCGTCCCCTTTTTGGGTCCTTTTTGGGTTATGGGAATATGTAATGGGCATGGGATGTCGGCCCATATGTTTACCCATGTTTACGCCTACTTTGTAATGTATAAATATATGTCTAGAAAATGTAAGTAGAGAGGTTGATAAGCTAAGTGCTAAGTGCTAAGTGAAAGAGTGGCTTGGAAGTGCTTTGTGCATACTGTGAGAGACTTGCAGAGTTAAGTGCAAGTGATTGAGACAGTCTGTGGAAGGATTTTTGCTGTAGCAAAAGGAAGAAGGATCTAGTGAGCTACAAAGATCTTCTGTCCTATGCGGAGTAAGGGTTTTGAGGCTCTGTGCATGCAACCCATTAAAGAAGCTAATAAAGAAGAAGATTTGGTGGACGCAACCCCGGGGTGGGGGTGAACCATGTAAATACTATGTTATCTACTCTGTGTGATGTTCTTATTTGTCTATGTCTTTCTTTATCTGCTAAGTGCTTGATATAGATAGATATATAGATAGATAGATCAGTTTATGATTTATGCTTATGATGAACCTGGATGCTAGATTTGACATGGGTGAATGTGCTTAGTGCTTGAATCTGCGAGATCTAATTTATATCCTCATGCTAAGTTCTTGGATACATTAAATCTGGGTGAATGTTGTGAAGATTTTCTTTATATGCAGAGTAGATATCAGTTAAATATTGATGAATTTTTACTACTGAGTGCTCTAATAAATACTAGAATCACAGATCTATGTCCCAACTAAGGTTGTAGACATCTGAGTCCTGCAACCAGCGTGCCTCTACCTCAGGTGAGATTTCATCTGCTTCGTAGGTGTTTTTGAAAGGGTCGTTAGTTAGGGTTTTGTTGGTACATTGTTGTAGCATTGGACCCTGTGTCTACCCCTATGCAAACACCCCTTGAGCTAGTCAAGGATATTTTCAATTTGGGGAATTGGGTACCAGTTCCTGACTATGATTTTATTTAGGGCCCGATAATCAATGCAAAGTCTCCAGGTCCCATATTTATTTTTAAAAATTACGATTGGACATCCACAAGGTGATGAGATTGATCGAATGTGCCCCTTTTTCGAGAAGCTCTTGTATCTAGTGCTTTATTTCCTCATTTTCTAATAGAAAGTGGCGATAGTCTGGCCCATTGGGTAGTTTTTATTTGGGGTCATATCGATTGAGTGCTTGATCTTATAGTGCAGAGGTACCCCAGTGGGTGAGGAGAAGTTGTCTTTGTATTTTTCCATGACCTTATCCACTTGATTATGTTGTGTCAAGACACCTATCAAGGAGGACATGGATGTGGTTGCAACATTCTTCTCACTTTGATTGCAAATAAAGAAGAAGAAAAACTTTCTAGTATGAGAGATGACCTTCCTGCATTGCTTGACAAAGATCAAGGAAATGACAGTTGGTGGGACTACCTTGGGTATCATGTACAAGTTCCTTTACAAATTAACAATAACATTATGAGGCGTAGAATCATATGCAACATGAAATTTCCATAAATAAGGTTGTCCCAAAATAACATAACAAACTTCAAGGGGGGAAACATCACACACTACCTCGTCTTTGAATGGATTGATGTCATAGGGTAGGCGACACTCTTGGTTGACATTGATATCACTCCCTTGGCATAGCCAATTGATGGTGTATGGTTGTGGGTGTGGTTTTGGTGGTAGATCCAACCACTTAAATACCTCCACATAGATGAGGTTCTTCTGGCTACCTCTATCCACAATCAAGAGCAGAAGAGTACCCTTCACCCACATCTGTGAATGAAAGAAACAATCACCTTCCTATGGTTCATCAGGTTCACTGAGCTGGACCTTGGTGGTAACAATGGTCGCACTGGGTTATGTGTCAATGATCAGATTCCATTTTTCTAGTTCTAACTCATATTCAAAGCCCACATTTGATTCAAAGGCTTTCACCCCAACCACCAATGACTTCTTTGAGAGACCTTTAATGGTGTTATTCCATGGGATCTTATGGAACTCACACCACTTATTTGTGTCTTTCTTTGTCTTCCCATTATACTTCTTTGTTTGAATTTTAGAATGGTTGTCCTAAGGCTATCCATTATTTCTCTATCCTTTGTTCTGTGGGTTGGGGTCAACTTTTCCCTTCTTCTACTGTGATGTTTTCACAGAACCAAACTGTCATGTCTTTTGTTTAAGATAATGCTCGATTTTGACAACATACTGATAGGTCATGCATAAGGATGAGATGTCAAGAAACTCCATTTATGTCTATATGCATCTATGCAGAACACCGTGGCACTTGAGCACTAGACGTCACTTAGATTTTTTGATACCCATGTTGGTTTGTAAGGTATGGAATACATTGGTGAAATCTGAGAATGTTTGGTCCCTTTCCTTCTACAGTTTGTTCCAGCTTTTATATAACTCGTCATAACTTCCAACAAAGTAGTATTGTTCCTTAATAGGATCCCTGGAATAACCCCAAGTGGGTACAACTACAAAATATGTAGATTCCTCTGTTTCCTTTTTCTCACATAAAGTCTCCCACCAATATTTGTCTTAGGGGATGGCCTTATGGAGTGAAAACATAATATTTTATCTATCAGAAAGGTTATGGAAAAAAAATACCCTTCTAGAAGGTTTAACCATTTGTCTACAACATACACAACTATTTTTACCTTCAAATATGTGAATATAAAAATTGATATGTACTTTGAAGGGGGCGACACCTCTGCTCGAGGAACATGTGTCACCTATTGGAAGTCATCAAAGGATTTGCACAAAATCATCCATCATCTTGTTCCCTTGTCACACAAGGGATTCATCAAGAAACAATTTAAAAGGATATCCTACCCCATTGTCTCTCTTTTATTCCCCCATGGGAGATCGTCAGGTTCGACGAGGCCTATCTTGCAAAGGATCAACTGGTTCAAGACCAAACTGCTTATACCTCGACCTCATTGGGGACATGCACAGAGAAAAAATGAAGAGAAGACTACTTTCATATCATTGATATGGATTTATGAGTGAAGAAAAATGAAACACATATCTATAACATTAACCCAAATATACAAAGAAGAATAATAGAGATACAGTGAAACTTAAATTCTATACAATAAAGAAATCTATCGAAATTGTAAAATGTAGAATGAAACAATATTGCTTAAATGGTGGTAGCCAATCTCTAAGAATAGATGTGGCAGATATGCACATTTCCCTGAGAACATTACAATAAGGCCTCCAAAAACCTAGACATCCAAAAACCTAACCCTAGAATATGAAGCACTAACAATCATGTGGGCCCCGATGGGGTAAGTTTTTACATCAATTTCTTGGGGTCATAAAATTTTCATATGATATCCTTTTTAGGCACACAATATCCCATTGGAAAGGTCTATCTAAGGACTACACATTATGTCATCACACTCTACCTCTATCTATAATGTGACTATGGCCTCAAAACGACCACATAATTTTAGGACCTGAAAATATAGAAAACAACTACCAAGATGAAAACTGTATCTGAGCCAGTTGGAAGAGGTGGCTGACCATCGATATCCACATGGATCAATCCTCCCCAATTTTGGGTGTGGAGGATTTATGTAAAAAGTACTAACTGAAAAGAAATATGTTTCACATCTAAATCAAAATTGAACTTTCTTCTCAGACCAATGTGGAATGAGGTTTGTTCATAACATTACATATAAACATATTATCCTTAGTTTGCAATATATTGTTTAATTAATTTTTAAAAGGATCTTGAGATGTGATATATTCATTAAGGATAATAATTAATAGCAATAATGTGGTGTTGATGTTGAGTTCCAAATATTACTAGGGATACAAGCATAATACATAGTGATAGGTGAGATTGCTTCATTTAACACCTTCATAGAAGGGATTATTTTAAGGATGGAAACTTATCTCAAAATGTAGAAACCTCAACGAATCTTACTAGTCCTTAATTTGCAAACTATAAAATGTTTGGCGACATTTTTGTAAAAATATTCAAATTTCTAATAATTTTATATAGTTTCTCTAAAATTTGGGCTATTTTTAAGGTAAAATAATTTTATTCTATTGAATATGGGAAAATTACTTTTAGAAAAAATGGAAATTGACAAATCTTTAAAAAAAAAATGGAAAAATTTCCCATGGGAAAAATGTATCCGCTAAAAGTTTCCTTCCTTCATAGATACATATATCGAATTGTGGATCAAGCTACCTCAAAATATTGCCATTTGATCATAGATTTTGATCTTTTCTCTTCATCTACTATGATTTTTAGAGTTAGGCATATGTATAGATTTGACATGATGTTTACCTAACGAATGCCTTTATGACCTTGGACCAACAACATTTTAAGACTTATTTCGCATGCATATAACCTTAAAATAATGTTATATTTTCATCTAGGACTAGATTGAAGATTTTTGGAGAGTGTGTGTTATTTTATTGGTAACTTATAAATGTGTCCCTTTAGCTATTTGTGTAAATTATGCATGAGGTCTTATGGTAATTTTCTACTCAAGTCTTAACTTCAGAGGTTTCAAATTCTTTATGGATTCTAATAGACAAATGTGGTTTTTCAACACATTAATGGAAATTATGTTCAATAATTCCTTGATTAGAGACATGAATTTTGCCAGAATTACATCAAAATCAATCATAAAAAATTGGTGCATTCATAAATTTTATCTTCTTGTAAATTTGTTTACTTCTAGTAGATGTGAATTTGGATAAATTCATCTCGTATTCATTTAGTTTTCTAACCCTAGTAGCATGTTTATATACACTATATATTTTCTTTATAATTGAATTATCAAGTCACATGAAATATCATTTAGACTCACTTGCAATTCATTTCTTGTTCTCCACTCCTTGACTCCTTTCTCCTTCATCCTTCCATAGAAAAATGTGGTATTTCATTTCCTAGCCTTTCCTTTCCATTACCTTGCCTTGTATTTCCTTGTCTTACATTTCCTTTCCATGATTTTCCTTTCCATGCCTTGCCTTTGCTTTCCTAATTACCATGCCTATCATTTCCTTTCCTTGCATTGCATTTCCTTTCCTTACCTTGTCACACCATGGCTTTCCTAACCATGCATATCATTTCCTTTCCATGTCTTTCCTTTCCATGTATATGTCTAAGTATAGGTATAGGAAAGGTCTAGTTCTAGGTATAGGTCATGGTTTATGTCATGGTATAGGTAATGATCATGGTGTAGGTTTAGCTCATTATCATGGTGTATATCTAGGTATAGGTCATGGTCTAGCTCTAGCTCTAGGTTATGGTATAATTCTAGGTCATGGTATTGCATTGTATTTCCTTGCATTTCCTTTCCTTATACCTAGATATAGACCTAGACCTATTCCTATTCCTAGACCATGACCTGGAGCTATACCTAGACCTATTCCTATACCTAGACAATGACCTATACCTAGACCTAGACATAGACATAGACCTTTCATTTCCATGTCTATCATTTCCTTGCATTTCCTTGCATTTCCTTTCCATGAATTTCTTTGCCTTGTCTTTCCTTTCCATGTATAGCCTTGCTTTTCCTTTCTTTGACATGTCTAGTTCTAGGTCTATCCCTACCTTGTATTATGATGCCTTTCCTTGCTATGTATAGCCTTTCCTTTCCATCTCTACATCTATATATAGGTCTAGGAAAGTTCTAGGTCTAGGTCTAGGTCTAGGTCATGGTCTAGTTCATGGTCATGGTGTACATCTAGGTCATGGTCATGGTCTTGTCATTCCTTTACATGGCTTACCTTTCTATGTATTTCCTTGCATTTCTTTTCTTTTCAGTGCATTTCCTTACATTGCATTTCCTTTACTTAGACCTAGACCTAGAATTAGACATATTCCTATACCTACACCATGACCTGTACCTAAACCTAGAACTAGAACTAGGCCTTTCCTTGCCATGCCTTTCCTTTCCATGTGTATCCTTTCCTTTCCTTTCATTGTCTTCCCATGCTTTCCCTTGCCTCACTTTTCCTTGTCTTGCCTTGAATTTCCTTGCCATGTCTAGCCTTTCCTTTCCTTCCTTTCCATTTCTAGGTATAGTTCTAGCCTTACCTTGGATTACCATGCATTACCTTAGTATTTAGATCCTTTTCTTTCCATGTCTTTCCTTGAAATGTCTAGGTCTTGTTGACCAAAATTTGGTGATCTCTATTTCCGTGCTCCTTCAATAATAAAACAAAATGGCATTAGAAGAAGAAAATTTTTGAACTATTATAAGTTCATTATGTATCCCCGAGTCTCATCTTCATCACACATTTTGTGGATTCAAAAACCAAGTTTGTATGCTCAAGATATCCAAGTTTTTGTGTAACCAACAAAATAGTGCTTCCTCAATATGTGATAAAGCCAATTTTTATTTGAACAAAGATTTCTTGGAAGCACGATTATTCTCATGGAACAACACCATTTCTTAGACCCATGACCGATTTTCTTTTTAGAACCATGCATTATTTTTGGAGCCATTAATTTCTTGGAACAAGTCCTTTTCTTTATTTAATTATTTGTTATCTCATGGAATACACCACATATTTCTTGGAATAAAACTCTCAACACTTAATTTATTTTATATTTTCCCCTCCTGCAATAATTATCTCTCCCAAATACTATTACATCATACTCCCTTATGAAGTTTATTTTTATTACTCTATCAGATGGAATGAATCATCTTCTCCCTCACCTCCCTTACCCTTCCTTCTCTGTCTGTCCTCTCCATCTTACTTAACCAATTTATTATTTTTTTCTTCCTACTTATCTCTCCTCCTCACAATGGTTCGCAACCCCCTTTCTCTCCACAACCACCTCCTTATCCATATGTCTTCATTATCTCTCCTTCCCCATGACTTCACTCCTTCCACACTCTCCTTCCATATCCCAGACTTAACCAATTTACTTTAATTTTTTCCCATTATATCATTAACCAACAAAATTACTCCACGTGGAAGCTAATTACTAGTGACACATGGAAAATCTACAACCAATTGGGTGGTGAAATGTCGATGTTTTTGGTAAAAAATCATACAAGGACACATGAAATTGGACTTATCGCTCACTCATCACAACTAGGCATTGACTCAACATAGGTGGATGATGTCCGAGTAATTAAAATTTGTATTAATTCATTAATTTTCTACAAGGTTGAGTTCAAGTCTCCATAGTCTTCTCTTATCACACATTAAGTGGATGATACACTTTTTTAATATATACTACAAATTATAAAATAATCTCATTCATGTGGGATATATATTTCCAAAGAAAAAAGTTGATTTTTTTAAAAGAGAAGGGCGAAATAAAATCAAGGGTTCAGGTTGACCCAGGAAAATGATCAACGATTGTAGAGTCTTGATGTTTTGGAGGCCATAAATTGAGATATTAGAGTCATATGTGGGAAAAATTTACCTCATTATAAATTTAATTAGATGAGAAAGATGATGCAATAGACTTCAAGGGCTCAAATTGACTATATTTTTCTCAAAAAATGAGAGAAGAGTCAGTAATATTTTTATGGTGTGCTGATAAATCTACTTGACACCTCGACTTCATGAGCCCATATCTTGAGATACAAGAATCAAAATTATGCCCAGGAGGACTTGTTGGAATCATAATATGATTAAGATAACATATGAAATTGTTTCCATCAATGATAAATTTAATATTTCATATAGAAAATTAAAACACGGTCCTCTCTCTAAAAGGGCATCTAATTAACTTATTTTTAAATAAACGTTTATTAAAAAGAATTATTAAAAGACGAAAAAGGCCCACTTCAATATGTGGATTTCAATGATTTAAATTAATTAATGAAACTTTATTGAGGAATTAATTAAATTAATTATTTCCAAGAAAGGTAAATTCATAACTACTCAAGAAGTTAGAAGAATTGGTTTTAAAAGGAAAGAAAGGGCTTCATCAAGACATTAGAGATGAAAAAGGTTTCATCATGAGAGAAAAAGATTAGAACATAAGGATTTGGCCATCAATATGCAGCCAACATTCTCATCAATGAATAGAAATGTCAATCCTCTCCATCCTTCTTCTTCTTATAAACCATTTTCACAAGGCTTTATGCTTGTATTTATGAATTGAGCACAAGGTTGAAATTCTTGAGTGTTTCTCTTTTATTCTTCCAAGATTTTTCTTATATAATCATGGAGTATTTACATATATCTATGTTAGTGATAAATAAATTTGGTTTATTTTTTAATATATTTCATGAATAAAACTCTACAAAGAACTATTTTGGGGTATTTCTCTAATGATTTCTCAAATCTTGGGATTTATGGGTGTGAGATTTTTTGAGTTTTCCTATAAAATTTATTTTAGTATGAAATGTATAAATCTTTTAAAGTTCTTTGATATGATAGACATTATTCTCTCATTTTTCTTGTGAGAAGATATGGATTTATCCTCTATTTGTATGTGATTAAGAGGGTTGTATAAATGGTACTGAGTATTGTATATATTATGATGTTGAAGATTTTCTTCAATATTTTAATTATTGAGAAGTAGTTTGTTGCACATAAATATCAGATCAAGTTATTAAGGAACCATTTCATATATCAATCAAAGAAATAAATATTTGGGGTTTTCTGTCTAGCATTCTCCTTGATCCAATAAATTCAAGATATATCGTTTATCCAAAGTGGAGTACCACCTCTATAGAAACATAGGGTGATTCATATCCTCATGAGATTTCTATTTCAATATTAAATGATTCAAATATCAAAAATTTTTGCAACCATAATGGAGAGCCATTTATTCTTAAGATATCTGAGGCTTTGTTTGAAATATGATTGAAGGACTAGGCTCTCCCTTGTTCGAAGTTCCAAAAAGAAGATTCAAGAAGACTTCTACTTGTTCTAGATGCAAGATATTTATGAAAATAATATTCAGAGATGTGTGAATGACCTAAAAATATTCTAAGAACAATCAAAGAATCAGGAGAATGAACTCCCTAGTGATTCCATTGAAAGAACTCTTACAAGCCCTATCAATTCCATTAGAAAGATTCAAGAATATTAATAAGATATATATTATGAATCTTATGAAGAATTTCATCCATGTTGTGATGTTCCTTTGCCTTATCCACCAAGCTCATCAATGGCTTTACAAGACTCAACAAAAATAAAAAGTTCCCAAAGAAGGAGGTGACCACATAAATACCCTTTAAATATGCAAGAAGTACATTCTTAGATTCCCAATATTCCTATGGAAGAATTTTCTACATTCTTTTGGAATACTTTGGATGATGCAGAGAAGCATTTGTTTATATTGAAATGTACATGTGATGTTTTCAATCTCAATGAAGGCAATTTTACATGTCAATTATTTTATAAAACACTACTTGAGAATTCTCTTGAATGGTTCCATTCATTGTTGCGTGGGACCATTACTAGTTGGGACATGTTAGAAACTTTATTTGCTAAAACAGTTTCCCACCCACCCTCTCCCATATGGATGCAACATAATTAATATTTCATCCTTTAATATATTCCATATGAATATCTTTCAAGTATAAAATTTGAGAATTAAATTCAAGAGCCTCCACTAAATGCACAACAAGATTTCATCCTTACAATAGATGATGAAAATTCACAAGAGCACTGGAAGACAGAACAATTGGTGGAACAAATTAATATTGAGAACAATTATGAACAAGATTTCCATTACATGAAGGAAGAATATTTTCAAGACATTGTCATTGAATCAAGAATCTTAGATGTGGTCAATAATGAGGAGAAAGATGAAAATATTCTCACATTGGAAACTTCTCAACCAATTAAAAACAAAGCTATTTTCAAGCAACCAAGAATTGATTTCATTGAAAAATAGTTTAAAATCATTGTTGTATAGGAAATGCCATCACATTCTCATTATATATGGTTCATGTTTTCTCCAGCAGACATTGAGTCTGGCCTTGAATCATTGGTACAAAACCCAGTATGTCCAAGATTTTGGAGTTCATTCCACAAATCAGATGGATGCTTGAATTGTTCCATTAGAAGTCTACCTACACCTAAAAGTTTCCCTTTATTTTATGTAAGATAGGGTAGGTGGACTTTATTTGTACATAGTTTAGTTTTTTAGTGAAATTTTTGCATAATAAAGTAGTTGATAAGTGGAGATGATATTTGAAGATAACTCCATGGAGGAAGAATCACAAGAATTTATTTTTAATATGACTCTATAACCCAATAGAGAAGGCAGTTGGTCTTCATATTCAGGTGTTCTCAACAACCCACAGGGGGTCAGTATCCCGTAGATGGAGCCATTTGTTGACCAAAATATGGTCACATCTTTTTTCCCACTCCTGGAATAATAAAAAAATAAACATCAGGAGAAGAAATGTTTTTAGCTATTATAAGTTTCTTATGTATCCCTTAGTATCATATTGGTCACGCATTTTATGGATTCAAAAACTAAGTTTGTATGCTTAAGATATCGAGGTTTTTTGTCTAACTCACAAAAGAGTGATTCCTCAATATGAGGCAAAGATAATTTTTCTTGGAACAAATATTTCTTGGAACCATGAGTATTCTCATGGAACCACTCCATTTCTTAGAACCATGCGTAATTTTTTTTAGAACCACACATTTTTTTGGAACCATTAATTTCTTGGAACAATTCTTTTTAGTTATCTTGGAAAAAGTCATTTTCTTTCTTTAATTAATCTTTATCTCTTAGAATACACAACATATTTCTTATGAAACTCTCAACACTTAGTTTCTTTTATATTTTCCGCTCCTACACTACTTATATATGCCGCATACTATTGACTCATACTCCCTTACTTTGTTTATTTTTGTTACTCCATCAGATGAATGGACTCATCTTCTTCCTCACCTCCCTTAACCCTCATTCTTCATCCATCCACTCCATATTACTTAACTAATTTATTAAATTTCCCTTCCTCTTTATCTCTCCTCTTCATTGTGGTCTATGCCCCCCTTTCTCTCTATGACCACATCCTCTCCATTTGTATTCCTTATCTTTCCTTCCTTCCACACTCTCATTCCATCTCCCACACTTAACCAATTTACCTTGATTTTTTCCCATTATATCATTAACCAACCAAATTACTCCACTTGGAATCTAATTAGTAGTGACACTTGGAAACTCTGCAACAAATTGGGTGGTAACATGTGGAATTTTGTGGTAATAAATCATATAACGACATGTGGAATATGACTCATCACACTAGGCGTTGACTAGGCATAGGTGGATGATGACTCAACAATCAATTTTTTTATCAATTCATTAATTTTCTAAGGGGTCGAACTCAAGTCTCTAGAGTCTCCTCTTATCACACATTAAGTGGATGATACACTTTTTTAATATATAATACAAATTCTCAAATAATTCCATGCATGTGGGATATATATCTCCCAAGAAAAAATTCTATTTTTTTAAAGAGAATGAAGAAATAAAATCAAGGCCCTAGATTGGCCCATGAAAATGATCAACGGTTGTTGAGTCTTGGTTTTTTGGAGGTGATAACTTGATATTTGGGAGTCGTATTTGTGAAAAAAAATCCTCATTGGAATTGAAATTCGACGAAGAAGATGATGGAATAGTTTTCGAGCACTCAAATTTACTATAATTTTCTCAGAAAGTAAAAGAATAGTCAATAATATTTTTATGGCGCATTGATAAATCTACCTGACACCTCGACTTCATGAGCTCATATCTTGAGATCTAGGAATAAAAATTATTCCCAAGAGTAATCATTAGAAATGAAAGACAATGAAGATCAAATATGAAATGATTTACATGGTTAAAAAAATGAATATCACGTCTAGAAAATTAAAACACAGTCCTCTCTCTAAAATGACAGTTAATTAAAAAAAACTAAAAAAAACTTTATTACAAAACTTTTATTAAAAGAAGAAAAGGGCCCACTTCAATATGTGGATGTCAATGATTTAAATTAATTAATGAAACTTTATTGAGGCATTAATTAAAGTAGTTATTTCAAAGAAAGAGAAATCCCTATCTACTCAATAAGTTAGAAGAACCGATTTGAAAAGGAAGAAAGAGCATCATCAAAAGGTTAGAGACAAAAATGTTTGTATCACGAGATAATACGATCAAAACATTAGGATTAAACCATCAATATGCAAGCAATATTATAACAAGTAAATTGATATCTCCATATTATTCATCATTCTTCTTCTACTACACCATTTTTTCAAGGCTTTATGCTTGTATTTTGGAATTGAGCACAAGGTTGAGATTCTTGTGTGTTTCTCTTCTATTCTTCCAAGAATTTTCTTATATGATAATGGATTATTTACATATATGTATGTTACTACTAAATATATTCAGTGTATTGTTGAATATATTTCATGAATAAAACTCCACAAAGAATTATTTCAATGTATTTATCTAATGATTTCTCAAATCTTGGGATTTTTGAGTGTGCGGTTTTTTTATTTTTCCTATCAAATTCTTTTCAGTATGAAATGCAGAACTATTTTAAAGTTCTTTAAGATGATCAAAACTATTCTCTCTTTTTTCTTTCAAGAATATATGGATCTATCATCTATTTGTATGTGATTAAGATGGTTGTATAAATGGTACTCACTATTGTATATATTCTCATGTTGAATCCTTCCTTCAATCTTTTAATTATTTAGAAGTAGTTTGTTGTACATAAATATTAGATCAGGTTATTAAGGAACCATTTCATATATAAATCAATGAAATAAATATATGGGATTTGTTGTCTAGCATTCTCCCAAATCCAAGATATTCAAGATATACTTTTTATCCAAAGAGGAGTACCACCTCTATAAAAAAGAAGGGGGATTCATATCCTTGTGAGATTCATATTTCGATCTTAATTTATTCAAACATCAATGGATTTAGGTCTATGTCTATTTCGTGGTCTAGGTCTACATCTAGGTCATGGTATAGGTCAGGGTCTAGGTCTAGGTCATGGTATAGATATAGGTATAGTTATAGGTCATGTTATAGGTCTAGGTCATGGTGCTACCATGCCTTTCCATGCCTTTCCTTGTATTTTATATCCCTACATTTCCTTGCATTGCATTGCATTTCCTTTCCTTACCTTTCCATTTCCTTGTCTTGCATTGTCTTTCCTTACATTTCGTTTCCTTAGACCTAGACCTACGCTTATTCCTAGACCTAGACTATGACCTAGACATATAAATTTTCTTGTCATGCCTTGCCTTTCCATGTCTAGCCTTCCCTTTCCTTGCATTACCTTATTATTCATTTCCTTGTATTACATTGATTCTCCATGCCTTACCATTATTCATTACCATGCCTTTCCATGTCTAGGTCTAGGTCTAGGTCTAGGTCTAGGTCTAGGAAAGTTCTAGGTCTAGCTCTAGCTCTAGGTCATGGTCATGGTGTAGGTCTAGGTATAGGTATAGGTCTAGGTTTAGGTCTATATCATGGTCTTTCCATGCCTTTCCATGCCTCGTGTTTCCATTTATAGCCTGACATTAACTTGCCTTGCCTTTCCTTATCCTGCATTTCCTTCAATTAGATCTATACCTAGACCTAGACCATTATGTGGACCTAGAACTAAACCTAGATCTTTCATTACCATGTTTTTTATTGCCATGTCTAGCTTTGGTTTTCCTTGCATTGCATTTGCCTACCTTGCCTTGTGATTTCCATGCCTTACCTTTCCATTTCCTTTTCATCGGATTTCATTAAAATGCATTTCCTTGCATGACCATTCCTTTCCTTTCCATGTATATCCTTTCCTTGACATGTTTGTCATTGACATGTCTAGCTTTTCCATGTCTATGTCTAGGTCTAGGTTTAGGCAAGGTTTAGATATAAGTTTAGTTTTAGGTCATGGTATGGGTCATGGTATACTTCATCGTCATGTTGTAGGTCTAGCTTGAGGTCATGGTTTAGGTCTAGGTCATGGTCTAGGTTTATGTCTAGGTCTAGGTATAGGTCTTGGTCTAGGTCATGTTTTGGGTATAGGAATAGGTCTAGTTCATGGTGTATGTCATGGTATAGAAGTATACATATACCATGACATCAACCTAAAATATGACCTAGACCTAGACCTAGACCTAAACCTTGCCTTGTCTTTCCATGTATATCCTTGCTTTTCCTTGTATTTCCTTTCCTTGTCTTGCATTGCTTACCATGCCTCTTCTTTCCTTGACTTTCCTTGACTTGTCTAGCCCTGATTTTCCTTTCCTTGACCTATACCATGACCTAGACCTAGACCTAGAACATGCCTTGCCTTGATTTTATTTGCATTCAATTTCCATGGCTTTACTTTCCTTTCCTTTTATTTCCTTGACTTTCTTTGCCATGTCTAGCTTTCCTTTCCTTTCCTTGCCTTGCCATTTCCCAATAAAACTAGTTTTTTAATGCTCAATCTCGAGGAGTCCATGGGTTTTTCTAGTATAAATTTAAATAAAATTCCAAATAATCATTAACATCAATCCAACTAGCTTCATATAATACATGAAGGCCATAATAACATATACTCATTGACAAAAAAAACAAATATGTTTCATGGAAAAATTGAGTAGCCATAATAACAAGTAGTCATCAACAAAATGCAACATGTCACTTATGGAAATGGTAGAGATAATACAAATTCTCAAACCATGTAAAACGTTTTACAAGTTATTCACTTGTAAAATATTTTCTTAAGTAGAGTTATATTCAATTATGTTTTGTCAAAGATATGGTGATGCTAGCATTTTCAAATTACTCTAGAAACATGATTTCTTGCATGGGAATAAAGGTCAAATATCCAAATATCCACACACTAACATTTTCCAATTAGCTTGCTTAATGTCCACACTACTTGGTAACTTCTTTGTTACAATATGGTTATTTCATGGGATTATTTCCATGAAAGGGGGTCTTTAAGAACTTGTTCAAAACATAGTCAACTTTGTACTCATTTTTCTCATAATTTCGAGAGGAATCCAATGGTGACCTATGTTTCTAGGATTGCCCAACATGCTTGAAGGATGTCTTCAAAAACTTGGTATTTTTAAGTCCATTCATTGTAATTTTGGCATTTTAGAATTAAAGAGTGGTCTTATGATTGAAAAGGGACCTAGAGATGTATCCCAAGATGGATGAACTCTATTGAAAAAAAAATTAAGTTCCATTTGAATTTTTTGATGATCTTATTTTACTTCATTTTACCATTTTACTTCAACAAGTTATTCATAAGTTTAATAAATTTTATGGATAAGTAATTTTTTTCACATGATGTTTTGCAAGCACTCAATGAAAATATTCATTTTTCCAATATGATTGGATGTTTATATATAATTAATAGCTAATTTTACATCTGAATATTTTTGGATCATGCCCCTAGACCAAAATGTTAACATGTCTCTCAATGGCTTGAGGAGGAAAATTGTAACTCACAATAAAAATCTAATTGGGCCTCGAATGGATGAGTCATTGGTTGCATTGGACTAAGGGAACTAGGTTATAGGTAGGGGTACCCCTCTTCTATCATTTTGTTTCCTAGAAAACTATTTCTTTGAGGATCTCCAAATCTGGGGGTTCTCTTAGTGAGGAACAATGTAATTTCTAAAGAAGGGGTTAGTTTTGCATAACATTGTGTCGGGAAATCATGGGTAGCGTGCTTTCATGGGCCATGGCCAAACATACATGTAGCAACATATGGAACTTATTTATGTTTCTCGATTTTAATTTTATGCCCATGGACCAAATTGTCAACATGTCCCTGAATGCATTGAAGATGCGAGTCACAACTTACCATAAAAATGTAATTGGGACTCGAATGGAGGAACCATTAGTTGATATACATGTACCCGTGCATTATCATTCCATTTCCAAAAAAAATGTTTGTTGAAGGTTCTCTATAACTAGGGTGTTGTTGAGTGAAGCATAGTGCAATATATGAACAAGGGGTTGATTTTGAAGAACAATATTTTAGGAAATTATGGGTAGTGTGGTCACGTGGGACATGTAAAAAAAAGTGTGGGGGTGCTTATGGAACTCATTTATTCCACTCAGATTGGATTTTATGCCCTTAAACCAAATTTTCAACATGTCTCTAAATGGCTTGAGGAAGTGAGATGCAACTCACAATAAAACTCTAATTGGGACTCACATGAATGAATTGTTGGTTTCATTGGACTCATCACACTAGGTTACATCTAGGGTTGCCCCTCATTTTTCATTTCATTCCCCAAAAAAACATTTGTTGGAGGATCTATAGAACTAGGGTTTTCCTTGCTCAAAGTGCAACTTTTGAAAAAGGGGTCAATTTTGGTGAAGATTGTTTCATGCAATTGTGGGTAGTGTGTTCAAGTGGGAATTGGAAAAAAAAATGAGGATCTTATGGAACTCAATTATTCTACCTAGTTTGAATTTAATACCCCTAAAAACAATTGTCAACATGTCCGGAGGAGGGGGGTTGTAACTCGCCATAAAAATATAACTCGGACTCACATGGATGAACCATCCACTGCATTGGACTCATGAAATTGAATTATAGCTAGGGATACCCCTCTCCTGTCATTATATTTCCAAAAGAAACATTTTTTGTAGCATATCTGGATCTAGGTTTTTGGTTACTGAGCCACAGTCATGGTCTAGGTCTAGTTCTAAGAAAGGCATGGAGAGACAAGGCAAGGAAAGGAAAGGAAATTCAATCCAAGCAAAGCCAAGACAAGGAAAGGAAAGGAAATACATGGATAAATATGGAAATACAATACATGGCATGACAAGTGTATGAAAAGCAAGGAAAGGCAACACATGACAAGATAGGGAAAGAAAAGACAAGCAAAGGGAAGAAAAGGTAAAGAAAGGAAAGAAAAGAAAAGACAAGGAAATGAAAGAAAAGGCAAGGAAAGGTTAGGAAAGAAAGGAAATGAAAAGCAAAATAATTAAAGGCAAAGAAAGGAATGGAAAGACAAAGCAAGACAAGGCAAGGCATAACAAGACAAGGCAAGAGAAAGAAAAGAAAAAACAGTGTAGAAAACAAAAAACTAACCTATTTATGGAAAATAAAGTATCTTATTAGGAAGGAATACCTTTAACATTTCAAATCCAAATCACACTTAAAATATTTCACAATTAAACACAATCACACGACTACTTAACAAATTCAATAACTAAATTTAAAATAACAACAAGCCTTAACAAATGAGTAACTACAAAATATTCAAATCCAAATCACACTTAAAATATTTCACAATTAAACACAATCACACGACTACTTAACAAATTCAATAACTAAATTTAAAATAACAACAAGCCTTAACAAATGAGTAACTACAAAATATTATAATGCAATCAATTGGAAAATTGGAAAATGAATTTTCCTTAAACTTCATTAATCAAATAAAATTGTCTTATAAAATTATAGCCTCTTTGAAATCAGAATTCAACAAAATTATCTACGAGTCTCTTCCATCAAAGATGACTTCCTTTTATAATCTCCTATTTAATTATCTATAAGAAATATTGACTTTGAATAGGTTTTTGAATTGTAAATATTCACAAGTCATTCTTAATACTTAGTTTATACAATAAAATTGATAAATACAAATAATTGAAGTCTTGAAGACCAATCATAACCCTCCCTCAAATTCTGTTATGAATTAATGCATATGGAGTTATGAAAATCTCATAAATCACAACCCATAATCCATATTTTCCTTTTATCCATGGCTGTAGTGACCTGCAACACTTGTACTTGTAGCATTCATACTTGTAACACTCCCACAACATTCCCATAACATACTTTTAGCATTCACATAGTATACTTGTAGCAATATTTGTATAATTTTTGTTGGATATATAATCCTTTGTGGTTGTGTTACTTGTAATAGTAATATAAATATGAAATGTAATAGGTGATAAGAAGAGTTATACATTGAAAAAAACCAACATCTTTATATTTATATATTTATTAAATCTCATGTTAATAAAATAATCATTCATAGATTTATGAATTTTTTCCACTGGCCTAACTCCGTGAGTAGATTCCATGGTGTTTTCCTTGCCTTCCAAAACGCCTCTGCTAACTTTCCTGCCTCCACTCGTCTACCTATCTCTCTACCCTCTGAGCTCTGTCTTATTATTTGTTTTATTATTTGTTGATGGTCAGACCAACATCATTTCCTCATCATTCCAACATCCCAAGATATTACAAAACCATGAACCCAATTTCTATTATCATCAGTCACTCCATTCGAATCAACTACATCAGACGTGAGATGAGATGGTAACCAAAACTTCCCGTTGAACTGCACATCTACTTGACCTCCTCTATCTTCATACCTTTATTACAAGATGTTGTTGGTTGAGGGAAACCCTAATTTCTAAACTAGTGAGACTCACACCCTTTCACCCTGGGGAAACCCTCGACTCTTCATAACCGTCACTCATCGGCTTCCTGGAGGTCCCAACATCGACCTTTCTTTTCTGTCCAACCATTCTCACACTAGTTCACGGGATTCAAAGCTACTAGTTGTGGTTTGGTAAACCCAAAACCACAAATGCATACTCACACAAATGCATACTGTGGCCATCATGATGCTTGTCTTGATCGCTTGAATTCATTCACTGGTATTTACTCTCCTGTATATCCATTCGCTGCAAGTATAGTGCTAGCCATATTGATATCTCTAGTAGTATTATACATCATTCATTGCTATTATATGCATTTCTATTGGATAAAATATCATGTTTCTGTACATTTATAGCTATTACATCCATTCATTTGCATTGGTGTTGATGATTAGAACAATGCCAGTCCGAATATTCTTTACTTAAACCTAACTGAGAATCCCTTCATTCCAATTGTTTCTTGGTGAAGTAGCAAGATAATTTCATAGTGCATCTTCACAGTACTTTCATTATACATTATTTAAAAAAAAAAAAAAAAATTATAATAAAAACAATAATAACAAAACAAAATATATATATATATATATATATAATTCGAAGAGAAAGAGACATAGACAGGACATACTAATACAACATAAAACCATCACCCATTTAACTCTTATATCCCTATTTCAAAATAAATATTATATCTAAATAACAACTTTGAAGTCTAAAAATATTATTTTAATTATTATAATATTGAAGTCATTATTATTAATTAAAAATAAATAAATTAGTTTTAAATATACATTATATTTAAAAAACTTATTTGTAACATATTTATATTTTTAATATGTAAATACATAATTAAAAAAAAAAACATATACATCTTCCATCTAAAATGTAAAAGGGAACTTAAATTATATTCATTAATTAAAATTATTATTTTAAACTTTATCATAATTAAATTATAATCATTAATTAAAAATATAAATTAATTTAAACTTTAATGAAGAGAAAAAAAACACTAATGACAAATTATAGTAAAAACTATAATAATATAGCAAAATAAATAATAATAATAAAATGTATATGGAAAATGTCATTATAACATAAACATATCTTAATTTCAATTTTATTATTTTTGTAATTTAAAAAATAAAATAAACATTTAAATGAATAAAATTAAAATGTCACTTGTCTTTTTTTTAATAATAAAAAATCATAATTTTATTTAGAAAAAAAAATACATTCTTTATAATTTTTTTAGAATTTCATAATTCTTTCATAAAGATCCATATCATAAACATAATATAAATGAAACATTGTAGCTTAAAAGTAAATATACCTATTAAGAGGTACACCACAAACTATAATTGGACATTAACCTCAATTTCACCATTTTTCTCTTCTCTTCCTACATTGTGACATCCATCTAACTCTCTTTAGGAGAGCTGCAACAAACATAAACATAATATAAATAAAATATTGTAGCTTAAAAGTAAGTATATCTATCAACATATATATCAAAAATTATAATTGGACATTAACCTCAATCTCACCATTTTTCTCTTTCTTCATTGTGGCCTTCATCTAACTCTTTTTAGGAGTGCGTGCAACAACCACTCACATATCATTTATGTGATAAACCATCTCTTGATAACATTTTGATCTTTTGAACTCATGATCATTTCATCCATCTTAGGAGAGTTCCATTGGTAACTAGCTTCCCATTTTCATAATCCAATAGTTGGGTCCATTGAACTTTGTCTTGTTTGACATACATCTTATTTCGAAGACTTTTACTATGATTAATCGTGAAACACAATTGAGCGTAGGTAAAAATACTCATTTGAACCTATTGGGTTGATCTTAACTTCATAGAGTACTTAAGATCACATTTTCAATACAATTAATGATAGGTTTAGCGTTCATGGTTTATGGGCCCATGATATTGGTTAATAGATGACATTGCATTTGATGAAGCCTATTTAATGAATCAAAATACTCCATTGTAAGATGTTTCATAGTATATAGGCCTTCTGAGTTGGTTTAATGACTAGTATAGGCCTTGAGAGTTGACTTAATGGAAAGTATAGGTCCGACTAGCCAATTTATTCCTAGCGAGCATATTGTAGGCCCCGCTCATTCATGAACACTCTTATCAATATAATAGAGATTCTATAATGTATTGTAAACATTTAGTTACTAAATAATATGTTGAGTGTGAGAATTTTTTACTAGAAGGGATTTCCCTAGGAGATCATGTCATCTAGTTCTTTGTTTTTAATTTCATTTATTGTTCATTCTTCTCTCATAGATTAGTGTAGGAAGTATATTCCACACATTTCCTTCCTTTCATTTTCTATCTAAGCCTCATTACCTTAGATACAAGGTGTTAGGGACAAGACTTTTTTATATTGGTTTGAGTGGGAGCTTGTGTAGAATGAAAACTTGTTGCACGAAAATGACAAGCATGACAAGACTTTAAATAGAGAGTGAGCTTGAATAATGTTTATTTGGCTCATAACATGCATGGATTTGTGGGTAGATGGATAGATCTACCACTTTCGTATACCTCCTAAGTGCTTGATTCAACTCATTCTTGAGAATATAGAAGTAAGATAAGTACGTATTTGAGAAGTACGAATCATGTGCTCATAGATACAATAGTAAGTATTTTTATGTATTTTGGTTTTATAATATATGTAAATGTGTATATGAATATAAGACCTATTTAGGCATGTATACCCCCTGTTTGATGGTCCACTCGTGTAAAGTCTAGCTGTAGAATTAGGTGATAGGGGGCATGGTGTATTCCAAAAACCCAGTTAATAAAATTTGAAGGGATAGGTGTTTATCCCAAGTCAAGTTTAAAGGGAGGAATGTGTTAGAATTTTAGTGAGCTATGGCTCATGTATTCCTTTTAATTTTATGTCAACAATTACTTGAACCTACAACAAACCAAGATCATAAGAAGAAGATCGAGGCATAAGTACAGAAGAAGTATCGTGGGAAACCCTTCTCAACAAGGGAAGAAAACCCAGCCAAACCTTTTCTATATTCTTCAAGAGAAATACCTCCCACACCATCACCAAAACTACAACACAAGAGGGTGCTGCAATTCTCATAATTTCATACCTCAATATCTGAAATCATGAGATGACATAATGTTAAGTGTATTTCCTCAATGGGGATTCACCTTTATTTATATAAGACTTGTCACATCAAATGAAGTGTCTATTGGCACAATAGGGACGACCTCAATAACTCAAAATATAATTAATAATTTCCATATTAATTATCTTTTATATTAATTATTAATCACATTAAGGTAGGGCAGACTTGTACCCTTTACATAACAATTTCTCACCCTTGAACAATATATAGCAAAGGATCTGATACACCCACTAGTGCTCATCCACTAGGGGCACATCCATAGGGATGCCATAAATCTTACTCACTGAAAACTAGATCTTCACACATTCACGTGTGCTCATCCACCACTCTACAGATCTTCTTTCTCACTGCCTCAAGGAGAATCATCTGGAGTTTTCTCGTCAACTCTGTTGCTTAGAGGAGGCTAATACATCATCTTCATTTTTGCTCAACCACAGGAACCACTACCCTTCTTAGGGGTTTTCTCTCACGTTTGTAAGTTGAGAGAAAGACTCACATAGTTGCAATGATCCACATCTCATGTGTTTGTAAGTTGGAGAATGTCTCGCATAGTGCAATCATCAAGAGAATATTAGGCTAATCTTGACTAGGTCATAGAATAGTTAATAAATATACATTGCATTTGTTGATCCACTTGGAATAGATCCACTAATACATCTTCTATACAACTCAAAAACCATTAAAACAACAAATTATTATAACCAATCTACATAAATTAATATATATATATATATATATATATATATATAATATTTGAAATTAATAAAATATACATTATTTTAAAAACTATACACTTATTATAAAAAATAAAAAATATATATATATATTCACTACTTGAATGATGATTTAAACACAAAATACCTAATCCTATAAATAGATTTATGGCTATACCTTGAGCCCAGAGACGTTGATCCTCTTCAACTCTGTCAATTCAAATATAAATACATAGAATATTCATCCAAGGATTTAAAGTATTTTTAACAACCTACTCTAAACTTTTTAGGCAGTTTTTCTCTACTTTTTCTATTGGATTTTGCCTAAAATTTGGTGAAGAATAGTTGGATCTGCATATTTGAGTGACTAAGTTTGTATATTCCAAGTGCTCCAGGATTTTTCACTAAGTTGAATCTATTTATACATTCAGAAATGCAATTTAAATAACAGAAAATAGTAATTTTATCCAATTTTACATCGTCAAATTCCAGCCAAAAACCCAGTAGAACGTTTAGCAAGGCTTCTTGATTTCTTATTATTTTATTTTTCTGCCTATTCATTTGTAATTGCGTAGTTTTGATTGGCATTTATGGATGTTGCCTCTAGTAAATCATTGCTGAACATTTCAGAACCAAATCAGAACCCCGAATCAGAAGTGGATGATATAGAAACTAATGGAAAGGTTCAAGAATTAATCAAGAAAATACAGCTCGCTCAAGAAAAAATGGAGAAATCTTTGTTTTATGTAGAATTTATGGAACAAATGCAGGGCTCAGAAATGGTCGCAGGAATAGAAAGTGTAATTCGCGGAGACCCACGTTATTCAATGGATTCTGAGAGAGATTAACCTTTGCGATTTTATTAAGAGAGATATTTCAGGGTGAGTGATATTGAGGTGTACGATCCAGTCCTGGCTATAAATTCCTTCAACTGTATTTGTGTCTCAGACATACGGTGGACAGGCCCACCCTATTTTTCATGCCTCTCTGCCCCATTGTTTTATATGACCCATGTATTGGAGGCAAACTGGACTCCTGCTAATTTGAAGAAGATTTTTATACTGGACTCCTGCCAACTTCAAATTGAAAAACAAAATGAAAAATGCTCAGTTTATTCAGACTTTCAAAATTCACAATTCTTTAATCAAATAATAAAATCTCACAGTTTACACCACTTCATTAGGATATGCAAAAAATTGGAAGAGGAAGAAGCATGCAAGCTGCTATTGGTGTTTGACATCTACAAAGTTAAGTTGTCGTCTATTTCTTTATTAATTGTTTTACTAATTTGAGTTTGGACTAATTGTTTCTTCTCAATGAGTTTTTATGTTCATGGAGGAGAAACAATAGCTGCATCTATCACACTAGAATTTGGATTTCCCTTTGCTACTTCGATTTAGTGAACATATTAGGAATACACCTATGTTAGGAATGCACATGCATTCTTAATATTAAAAATGTACCTATGTTAGGATTGCAATTATGAATGCATCTAGGAATGCATTTATGCATATTAGGAATGCACTTATACATGCATATTAGGAATGCATCTATGTTAGGAATGCACATGCATGCACTTTTTTGTGAACATATTGTGTAACAGGTGGATCTAATTATAATCAGTTAGTTTAACTCTTTAAGATATGTTATATATACCAGCATAACCATAGAAGTGAAAGTGCAATGTGTAGTGAGTGTGTGAGAGCAAGATGCAATATTGAGGTATTGTGTATATGAGAGGAGAGAATGGTTGTATGCCTCAGTTGGCTATTGTTATTCTCTCTTGAATAAAAATAATACCGATTATTATTGCCGGCATTGGGTTTCCACATAAATCACTGTGTCAATTGTGTGATTGTTGTTCTTCGTTTAATGTGTGTTTAATCTTTCTTGTTGATGGTATGTTTTTCTTCCGCTGCCCAACAAGTGGTATTAGAGCAGGTTGATTAGGTGTCGCAGGTGAGCCAAGGTGAATTGTGTGTAGGTGTTAATTGTATGATTGTTGTTCTTGGTTTAATGTGTGTTTAATATTGCTTGTTGATGATCTATTTTTCTTCTGCTACCCAACAAAGGTTGATTAGGTGTCGCAGATGAGCCAAGGTGAATTGTGTGCAGGTTTCTTGTGACCTCAAGAAGGATTGATTAGGTGAGTATCGATTCATTGACAGTCCCTAGGCAGTGTTAGAGGTGCGTCGACAGTATCAAGGTTATTAGCGTGTGCAGTAGTCACCTCCTCATGAGATAGTGCAACAAAGATTCCATGTTGCACTAGGCTCTAGGTCAATGATGAAATAACTCGATGTACCTGTTGCAAGCTCTCTACAACAATGATGGGAAGGGAGGTTAGGCCTTCTCCTGGGGGTTGAGTACCTAACATAGGATCACGCCTCGCATACTCTCATCCTATGAAGACCCTCGACGAGCCACTTGGAACTCACCCATGTCAAAGTAGTTGACATGGTGGCCCAAAATGATTTTTTCCCATAATTTTCTCAAAACCTATAAGGGCACCTCCATGTTATTGGGATTTTTATCAAAAACCATATACTACCTATCCATCCAGTTTGACTAATCTATTGATGGATACACTAGTCAATAGAAATGAATTTTTTGTTCAAAGGTAGTTCTTTTCCATTTCGAGGATCCCTAAAAATAGACAATAGTTGTTTATTTGAAATGTTCAAGTCTTTGACTTGGTTTATATCCAATCAAGTGCTATAGTACTCCAACATTCTTTCCCTATGCTTATAAATAGAAGTCAATTCCCTTTGGGCACTTGCAATGGACCTCATAATGACATCTAGAGAAGTATCCAAAGGCACATTTATTGGTTCTCTAGTGCCCCTTAATTGATCTACAGGTGTTCTTAATGTATCCAACCCCTCATCAATTTCGGTGTTTAGATTGGGTGGTTGTGGTGGGTTGGGGTTTTTCTCTCCTTGGTCTGTTGGTGGGAGGTTTACATTGTCATAAAGTTCCATTTTGTAATAGACACTGCAATTTAATAAGGAAATTTAATAAGTGGAATTATGACTATGGTATTACAAAAAAAACTGTTATTTTGTTTGAACAAAATGATTATCATAATTTTCGGTAAAACAAAGAAAAGTTATGTGTTATCTTTACAATGAACTTGAAAAAAACCTATACAAGATTGTTGAATTGTTGAGAGATTTTCATTCAAGTATTAATTATGTGTAGTGAACCTTCATAATATGTTTTCAATTCCATTTGGATTTACATCCATAGCCTATGACTATTTTTATTTTTATTTTGCAAAACCAAGAAAGGAAATGACAAAAAAACAACCATACATTTCCTCAGATGCACACGACGGCAAGATCCTCGGATTTTCTCCTTCTTTACTTGTCCTTTTTTGTTTCTCAATGAAGGAAATTCATGAGGCACGGTGTGAAAAAGAGCGCAAAATGTGCCCACAATCCTTAAAAAACATGCATGCGTGTTCATGTTAGGAACATGCACACATTCCTAAGAATGCATGTGCATTTCTGTCAATGAACCTATGTGGAAATATTGTTGGAGTTATGAGCCTTGCAAAACCTATATGATTAGGAATGTGTGCGCATTCCTAAGAACGCGCACATGTTTCTGCTGACCCTCTTGCCACTTTTTTGACCACCAACTTCATGCACTTGCCCAATGACTATACTATAAAAATTTGGTCCAACACAATCTTTGGCTTCCAAACAATCTTCTAGCTTGTCAATGTAAATGAAAAAAAGGGTAGGGGATAGGGGACAACCTTGCTTGACTCCTATATTGTAGTTAATTTCTTCTGACCAACCTTTCGTGCTCCCAAACTTGGAAATAACTGCAAATGTGTTGAACCTGCACATAATATATCTAGCTACAAAATGAAATACACAGTTTGCAGAGAAAATACGAGAAAAGAGAAGCAAAAGAGAAAGAATGGAAGAATTCTCATTAACCAAATGAATGAATGATAATTTACACGTGATATATTCTATATAACTCAACTAATTCCCACTGGAGGAGAAGCCAATGCGCCATAGTGGTGGTCTAGAGTGATTTGGACACACACCAACAGTTACGGGAATAAACTGCCACCTAGTCTCTCTGAGAGTTAAGGAGTGAACTGCCACCTAGTCTGAATTAACTAGTCTCTAAGTCTTTAGTTAACTTACTGAAACATAGTGAAGTGAGGAGGATATGAAGGAATCATGAGTAATGCACTAGTATGGTGATGATCCCAAGGACAATGTGCATTAACTGGTGATGATCCCAATGATGCATGGTGATAATCCCAATGCGGCATCTAGAATCCACTCAACTAATCAAACTGAAGTGTGAACTGAAGAGAATATTATCCTAGATGAATATTCTCCCTAAATTATGGGAGACTGAATAATGACTAATAAACATCGGGAAAACCTTAGGAAAAATAAATCCTAAGTGTGTGTGAAGTATCTCCAACACCCCCCCTAAACATCACTATGGTGAAAATAAAGAATGGATCCTGGAAAGAAGGCCATGTTAGGTACCCAAATACAAAAGATACACTGAAAAACTGAGGAAAGAGGGAAAAAAACATGGGAACTCCCCGCCACCCCCCCCTTCAAGGTATAATGTATGTAAAAATAATAATTGAAATCCAATATAACTGCACAAAGAATGAAACTTCTTCTCAGTGAAGGCCTTGGTAAAGATGTCTGCATTCTATTCTGTTGAAGGATATAAATCTAGGTTGATGATCCCCTCGTGTACTAATTACCAGATGTAGTGCATGTCGATATTGATGTGCTTCATTCACTGCCTCTGAACTAGATCTCTGCAGAACTTTAGAGTGCTTTGGTTGTCACACTAGATGGCAATGGACCGATGAAACAGAATGCCCAACTCAGTGAGAAAATGGTGTAGCCACATTACATTAATGGTTATGTTAACTACCGCTCTATACTCTACCTTGGATGAAGATAGATCAATAGAATCCTACGTGTTGCTCTCCCAACAGATAGGCCTAGAACCAATACCAACTAAGTAACCAGATGTAGACTTGGAATCAATGTTATCGTCAGCCAAGTCAAAATTAGCGAACCCGACGAGGTCCAATGTAGAGTGTGTTGCATAGTGAATCCCAAAGGTGATGGTTCCCTATATGTATCTAAGGATATTATTTGCATCTTTCCAATGTAGCTCGTGTGACTCCTACATGAACTTGGGGATTGCTCCAACTACATAGGAGAGGTTTGGTCTAGAGTGTGTGCAATACAAAAATATCCCCACTAGTTGTTTGTACAGTGTGTTTTCAACTAGTGGAGTGTCCCTGTCATCCTCAAGTTTGAATCCTGATAGGAAAGGAGTCGAGGAAGACTTGCAATCTGTCATGTGAAATTTCTCGAGGAGATATCGTGCATAGTTGGCCTGAGACAGTTTGATTCCTTATGCATCCTAATTGATCTCAAGTCCAAGGAAGAAATGTAGTTGGCCCATGTCCATCATCAAGAACATGTCATGCATAATCCTATTGATTGGAACAATTTTTGAAGTCAAGAAACTAGTGATCAACAAATCATCAACATACAAAACTAGGAGTAGAAGTGAATCAGTCGTCCTAACTATGTAAACATTCAAGTTTGAATTACAACATACAAAGTTGTGTGACAATAGGTATGAGTCCATATTGCCATACCTTTCCCTTGGGGCCTACTTGAGGCCATAAAGAGACTTCTTCAGTTGACAGACAAAATATGAATCCTGCAGAAATCCTTGGGCTACTCCATATAGATCTCTTCAAAGAGATCGTCATGAAGAAATGCATTCTTAACTTCCAATTGATGGAATTCCCATATCTTAGATTTCACAATGGCAATTTTCAAACGTATGGAATCCATATTCACTATTGCAGTGAAGGTCTCATCATAGTCAATGCCATGCACCTATTGAAATCCTTTGGAAACTAACCTGAATTTGTATCTTCTAACACATCCATTCATTGTGCTCTTGGTCCTATAGAACCATCTACACCTAAAAAGTTCCCTTCCTGAAGGAAGGGGAACAAGATCCCAAGTTTGGTTCTCGAGAAGGGATTTGTATTCCTTCTGCATTACGAATTCCCAAAATGGATTTCTGAAATCCTCTCCATAGGACTGTGGACCTAAAGACTGAACCAAGAAACGATGCCTATATGGCATCGGTTCAATGGAAGTGAGTGAAAGAGGAGGATCCTCGAAATCAAATCGATTCCTCCTAGTATCAGTTGGATCCCCAAAAATATTTCCTACATCTTTAAGAGTAGTCTTGGCCCACTTGAGCCTCTACTCTGGATCTGCATATGCATTTGCATCCAGTGACTTTGCATCTGAATGTACTAACTTTGTATTTGGATCATCTGAATCCTCTGAATCATAACTCTCATTTGAAGAAGAGTCTGCATGTGCATATTCATCATCTCTAACAGGTGGAAGAACAAAGGTGTCTGTATGTCATAGATATCCACTACATCAGGTGTGAATATGACCCTCTTTCCGGTGTTAGAGTTTTTCATATGATACATAGAGAGAATATTGACGGAAAGTTTGGGAACGTGCAACACATTCTCGAAGGTTTCATTTTTTATTTCAATTCTTTCTTTGTCAGTGACCTCGACTAGAGAGTTCTCCCCCATCAAAATAGGAGGACATTTTCATACATACAATGAAGAATAGACTTCTTTTGTGGAATCCATGTGGTGTTATGCATCTAAATATACGATCCAAGAATTGGGATAGGAGTTGATGGAAATCAAAGCATGGCTAGAATTTATTTTCTTGGGATTCTAATCTTCTGGATTCTTCTTCTTGGCACCCTCAGGGATGCAATCTCAAAGGTTGTTTTTATGAATTATTTGGTCCATTTTATCTATTTGTTTATACATGCATGCGGATTCTGGATGAGATAATTTATGGCAGTAAGTGCATTTCTCCCCTTTTCTTCCCTTTCCACCTTTGGATCTGGAGGCATCGTTGAAGGTTTTTGAGTACCCTTCCTTCATTGGATTTGCATGTCCTTTCCTTTTATCTTTGTCTTTAGATTTTTGACGTTGATGACTGCTACCATCTTGTACAGTAAGTGCATGCACCCTTAGGCCTTTGATTTTTCCCATATTGATGAGCTTGTTTTTCTCTTGTGTCAGAGACTTGATAAAGGCTTCAAGAGATAACATCGTCCAGGTGGCTCTAGAAGCAAGACTAACTGAATGAAATGTAGATACAAAAAATCCTTATTTCAGACCAAGTTTGGAGAGAATGGTAAGAACCATTTCTTTATCCTCCTTTGATTTATCAACCCCGCAAGCCTTGAGTTGCGACAATAAATACTTATATTTGGTAAAGAAATATTGAAGATTGTAGAAGGTTTTTGGATCTAATGTGAGCAAATCCACATCGAGCATGTGTTGCCTCATCTCATCCTATTTTTCAAAAATCCCTTGCATGGTCGTCCATGATTCATTGTGGGTTTTACAAGAGGATATGTGAAAGAAGAGTTCAGGAGAAATGATACTGCAAATTGTTCCAAACGCTTCATCCATTCGATTTAGATACTTGGATTTTTCTATGGATGATGTTGGTTCCATTTCTACGTTCATGGTTAACCTCTATAATCCTCTCCCTCAAAGATGCATTATCATCTTCTTCTTCCATGCAAAGAAATTGTACAGTGTAAGAATGATTTCTTTTGGAAATTCCATTTTTCCATTGTCTTCAATCTTCGATACCTGCAAAAATAATTTGGTGTGGATTTTCCCTAGAAGTTCGTCAGCTCTAATACCATGTAAATGTGTTGAACTTGCACATAATAGACCTATATAGAAAATGACATACACTATTTACAATGAAAATATGAGAAAAGAGAAGAAGGAGAGAAAGAATGGAAGAATTCTCATTAACCAAATGAATGAATCATAATTTACACATGATATACTATGTATAACTCAACTAATGTGCACTGGAGGAGAATCCAATGCACCATAGTGGTGGTATAGAGTGATATAGACACACACCAACAATTATGGGAATAAACTGCCACCTAGTCTAGTCTCTCACGCAGTTACGAGAGTGAACTGCCACCTAGTCTGAGTTAACTAGTATCTCGGTCTTTAGTTAACTGACTAAAATAGAGTGAAGTGAGGAGGAGATCAGGGAATCATGAGTAATGTGTTAGTCTGGTGATGATCCCAAGGAAAATACACATTAGTTGGTGTTGATTCCAATGCTTCATGGTTATAATCCCAATGTGGCATCTAGAATCCACTCAACTAATCAAACTAAAGTGTGAACTATAGAAAATATTCTCCTAGAGGAATATTCTCCCAAAACTATAGGAGACAGAATAATGACTAATAAACATAGAGAAAAACCTAGGAAAAATAAATCTTAGGTGTGTGTGAAGTATATCCAACAATAACGTTCTCATACTACCTTACTGCATCGACTCTCAACCCAAACAAAACTTTTATCTCTTCTAACCTATTCCAAAGGTTGGTCCTAGGAACAATGTCAAAAGATTTCCTAAATTCAATGAAAAAACAAAGGAGATTGGTTTTATCATTTGCACACTCCTCTGCAATGATCATAAGCATGATAAGGTGGTCCAAAGTTGAATGATAACCTCTAAAAACACCACTACCTTTGGCTCTTTTTTCTTTGTTTTATAGCCATATGCTTATCTTCATTTCCAAAAATACTTCCATATAGCATGGATAAAATGGGGCTAATAATAATGGTCTTATAATTAGAGGGATTGCATCAAGAAAAAAAAAAGATTCACAAAATAATGATATAACATAAATTCATTTTAATTTTAAGTATATAACTCTAACTTTAGTAACACATTTAGTTCATGACTATTTGAATTAATTTTCATAATTGAAGGTCTTCTTTATATTACTATAATATTAAACTATAATTATAGTTCCAAAGTTTAACTCAATTAGTCTAGAACTAGATGTAACATTTCTTCATAATGTTGATCAATATTTTATTTTCCAATTTGTAAATAAAAAATTTGATAGAAAGTTAATAACTATATACATAAAAATAATTATAATAAAAACAATAGTAACAAAATATATATATATATATATATATATATAATCACAAGAGAAAGAGAGATACATAGGACATACTAATACAACATAAATCCATCACGCATTTAACTCTTATATCCCTATTTCAAAATAAAGATTATATCTAAATTTTGAAGTGTACAAATATTATTTTAATTATAATAATATTGAAGCCATAATTATTAATTAGAAATAGATAAATTAGTTTTAATTATAGATTATATTTAAAAAACTTATTTATAACAAATTTATATTTTGTATGTGTAAATATAAAAAATATAACCATGGACACTTTTTTGGTTTTGAAATTATTTCTCTATCGTTTTGAACTAGAATAATATTTCTCTGTGGTTTTGAATAAGAATACTACTTCTCTAAGGTTTTGAAATTATGTCTATGTGGTTTTGAACGGGAATAATATTTCTCTTTGGTTTTTATCTTCTCTACTTAGAATAATCTCTTCATCTCTTCTCTGCAATTTTTGGAAATTATTTTTGGATTCTTCACCTTGTTGAGCAATTGGACATCCGAAATGAGGTGAGTCACTTTTTACTTTGATTCAATTTCAATTTTACTTAAAGAGATTTAAATATATTTTATTTATTTTATTTATTTTTTATTTCAAGTTTCATAAGTAAAAGTTGATTTGAGAGATAAAGTCAATCCATAATAATAATTGTTACATCTTTTTTTCTGTTCTTTTCAATATGAGCACTCCACCACATATTCCAAAAACTCACCCTAACAAGGGGATCCCTCCCAAAATCACCCTACAGATCCTTTACGATTATATGGAATTAGTAGAAAAAAACAAGAGAAGAGAGAGATGCAAAAATACAAATAGAGTTAGAAACATTAGAAAAAAGGAGTGAAGAAAGAAAAGTAAAACTCCAAATAGAGCTACAGGCAATGATTGATAAAACAATTAAAGATACCATTCAATCTGAAATAGAGGATAGATTCTTAGGGTTCAAGAGTGAATTGGAGACAATGAAGGATAGAATTCAAGAAATGGAAAAACATAAAGAATCAACCCAAGAATGAGGGGTTGAAGAAAATCACAACTTGAGAGATAGGATTAAAGAGCTAGAAGAAAAACTAACCAACAATTTGACCCTCATTAATATGGAAAACAAATTGGATATCAAACCCATCAAAGATGAAATGAATAATCTAATCGAACTTGGCCATGAGCGTAACAAAATATCCTAGAACCTCATAATTTTTGGTATAAAAGAACAACAAGAGGAGGATACGCTAGCAATAGTAAAAGAATAATTAAAAAATAAATCACAAATTGATACAACTTACATCATAGAAGCAAAGAGGCTAGGAAAAATAATTGATCACAAACATAGGTTGATCTGTGCCAGAGTAATTTGTATTGACCATAAATATAGCATACTTAGTAAATCTCCAAGCTTAAAAGGGTTAGGAATATTTATAAATGAAGACCTCATTCCCGAAGACCAAGATGAAGTAAGGAAGGAAGTTCAAAAGGTTAAAGAAGCCACGAAAGTAGGAAAATGGGAAATAATTAGAAATCGAAAAGCTATTGTTAGGGATAGATCTATTGTTAGGGATATAGACCATAAGGATAATAATAAATAGGAATTTGGGACACACAGGATCCTTTTCTGGAATTGTCATGGTTTTCCATGATGCAAAGGTCCTATGATAAGTTGGATCCCGAGTGATATTGATATTATTTGTCTATTTGAAACTTGGGAGCATGAGGAGTCTAAGGTCCCTAACGTGGAAGGATTTGTCTTGTGGTTGGCATGGAACAAAAAATCCCACTGTAGTGGGATAGGAGGCATAGCTTGTTATATTAGAAAAAACATTTCTCCGCACATTCAACTTCATAAGATTGACCCTCTTAATCAATATATTTGGATATAAATTTCAGACACAAATGATAAGAAGATGTATATAGCAATTTGTTATTTTGCACCTATTAATTCTACTTTTTATAAGAAAAATAATCTAGATAAAAATTGTTCCTATGATAATTTAGAACAAGATATTTATAATTTGAAAAATGAAGGTAATATCCTCATGGTGGGATACTTTAATGCCAGTACTACAACTACACAAACTACTCTTTTAAGTAATGACTCCAACCATAATCTTTTATGGCTAAATCATGACCTTCTTTTATCTAATAGCTACAAAATAATATTTGAATACCTAATTGAGAATTTGTTTGGTACTGATTTGGTCAAGTTCTGTAGATCTCAAGACCTAATAATTTGCAATGGAGTAATGAAGTGGCGAAACTCCAACCAGATGACTTGTATTCATGGTCTAGGTAGTAGTTTTTTAGATTATGTGATATATGATATCCTCGTTTCGAACCAAATAGCAACTTTTGACCTTTTAAATGACCATGAGCCTGAGTGTGATCATAAACCTTTAACCCTAAACTAAAATTTTACATGCATAGCAGCACCATTGAAGAGAATTCTGATAATCAAAGGAATTTGCGCTTTGACAAATATAAAGTTGACATTTTCTTAAAGGATTTAAGTAGTACATTAAACCTCCTAACTTATAAGGACAACATTGAAGAACTCTATCATAATTTTACAACTACCATTTCCACTTCAATTAACAAGTTCTCTTTCGAGGTGTGCTATAAAAAGAATAATAGAACGACCAACCCTTGGTATGATAAAGAATGTAAAATTTCTAGGAAATTCATTATGGATGTTTCTAATGAATCCTTAAAACTCGATAAGATCAATATGTACAAATCCCTAATTAAAAGGAAAACAAGATACTATATCAATAAAAGGCAAGAGAAACTTTCACAACTATACAAGTTGGATCCTAAGAAGTTCTGGAGCCAAATCCTAAAACACAATACTAAATAAAATAATAGGATTTCGTTAAGGGACTGGAATTCCTACCTTAAAAGTCTTTATGAGTTCCCTAATTCCATGGACACCATTCCTATTGTCCCTACAAAGGAATAATTTTTTGTTTAGATGACATAGAGTTCGGAGTTAAGTGTCTTGTAAATGGGAAATCTAAGGACATTGAAGGATAACACGCTGAAATTTTTAAAATCAGAGGGCCAATCCTTATCCCTCACATACAAAATCTCTTCAATTTAACAGTCAATCACATCTTCCCTAAACCCTGGATGAAAAGCCTCATTGTTACTATTTTTAAAAATGGGGATAGAAACATCCCCTCTAATTATAGGACCATTATGATTAGCCCGATTTTAGCCAAGCTTTATGGAATTATTTTGAAAAAGAATATTATCCTTTGGCTATAAAGTCATGGTAAAATAGATAAAGGCCAGGCCGGTTTTTGGATATATCATTAAACTATGGACCATCTTGTTACCTTTAGGATCATTCCAGAGGAATTCCACAATACTAAAACCACTCTTTTTTGTTGTTTTGTTGACTTTAGAAAAGCTTTTGACATGCTTCCTAGGAAAAACCTTTGGAATAGGTTGGAAGAGATAAAATTTCCTCTTGAGTTGAGGGTTGTTGCAATAAGGATGTATGAGAAAGTTATTGTTAAGTTTCAAAACACTAAGGGTTGGTCAAAAGAGATTAATTGCAATATCAGAGTCAAACAAGGTTGTCCCTTGTCCCATACCCTTTTTGACATATACATTGACAAGTTAGAAGAATGCTTGGAAAAAGAAGGTTGTGTCGACCCTACTCTCACTCTTATTTTCATCAATATTCTTCTTTATGCCAATGATATCGTTCTTATGGAAAGGAGTCCCCATGATCTTGAAAATGAACTAAGAATCCTCAAGGATTTTTTCTCCAATATGGGTATGACTGTTAATACTGATAAGAGTAAGGTCATGATTATTAAATCCAATAAGATCCCTTATGATACCTTTTTATATGACAACGACAACTTGGAGGAAGTGACTTCATACAAATATCTTGGAATTGATATCCACCACAAGATCAATTGGAATTATATCATTGAGAAAATGATTATTGGGGGATGGAAAGCTTATTATGGACATGAACACAATTTTAAATCAGTTGATGTTTGGAGTTGGGATAAGAAGAAACTTCTCTTTGAGACTCTTGTTACACTTTTTATTCTTTATGGATGTGAATTCTTGAGTTGTAGTATCTGTTGTGAATCCTGGAGAAAGATAGAGCAAATACAAAAGAATTGTATAACCTATAATCTCAAAATTAAAGAAAATATGCCCTGTCACATCCTCCTCTTAGAAACAATTCTCTCCGCCATTGAGAGCATGACTATGACTAGATACCTAATGTAAAAGAACAAGTTAAACAACATGGAAGACAAGAGGCTACCTAAATTTGCTTCAAAATCAAGTCATAACTAGCATCGACTCCAACGAGTATGTCATAAAGACGTCCGGTCTTGGCTATACTATTTGGGGAATCATGGAAGAAACCATTTTGCAAAATAAAGATACTATTAAAAAAAAACATCAAATCAAAATTTAAGGAGAAAATGTGGTGTGATAAAGAGTTAGAGAAAAAAATAAAATTAAGGTATTATAAATATCTAATCAACCCTAATCTAGAAGATCAAAATTATCTATCTGTTTTTCCAATTGTAAAGAAAAAAATAAGCATTACTAAGATAAGAACAACTTCTCACGAGCTCCATAGTGAAACTCGACATTGGTCAATTCCTAAAACACCATGGGATGAAAGAGTGTGTCACCTTTGTGACACTAAGAATGTTAAATATGAAAAGCACTTTCTCTTAGATTATCCAACCTATACCCATATTAGATCTCATTTTCAAAATATTTATCACACTACCAACCTTCCTAACCTCTTAACTCAACAAAAGTATGGTGATCTTGGAAAGCTTCTCTTAATGCTTTTCGATCACAGAAACAAAATTCTAAAGAATCACAAGTAATCACTTACCCTCTCAAGGTATTCGATCTTAGTGGACGTTAATCATCATCATTATCGTATAATTAAAAATTAAAAATAAAAAACATATACATCTTCCATCTAAAATGTAAAAGAGAACTTAAATTTTCAACAATAAAATTTAAATATATTAATCATATTACTATAATATATAGACAATATTGTAATTAAATTATAATCATTTACTAAAAAGTTTTATTTTAAACTTTATCTTAATTAAATTAAGATCATTAATTAAACCTATAAATTAATTTAAACTTTAATGAAGAGGAAAAAAACACCAATGACAAATTATAGTAAATACTATAATAATATAGAAAAATAAATAATAAAGAAATGTATATGGAAAATGTTATTATAACATACACATATCTTAATTTCAAATTTACTAATTTTGTAGTTTAAAAGATAAAATAAACATTTAAATGAATAAAATTAAAATCTCACTTATCGTTTTTTAATAATAAAAAATCATAATTTTATTTAGAAAAAAAAAACATTCTTTATATATTTTTTAGAATTTCATAATTCTATCCATATCATAAAAATAATATAAATGAAACATTGTAACTTAAAAGTAATTATACCTATTAAGAGGTACATCATAAACTATAATTAGACATTAACCTCAATTTCACCATTTTTCTCTTTCTTCATTGTGACATCCATCTAACTCTCTTTAGGAGAGCTGAAACAACCATAAACATAATATAAATAAAACATTGTAACTTAAAAGTAAGTATATTTATCAACATGTACATCAAAAACTATAATTAGACATTAACCTCAATCTCACCATTTTTCTCTTTCTTCATTGTGACCTCCAATAACTCTCTTTAGGAGAGCCTTGAACAACCACATGCATATCATTTCTGTGATAAACCATCTTTTGATAACATTTTGATCTTTTAAACTCATGACATCATTTCATCTCTCCTAGGTGTTATCCATAAATTTGGTTGTCATGATGAAGTGATAATGATGGAGAAACAAGGCTTTTCACTAGGACACTTTCCTGAGAAAAGTTACATTTGTCTGCTTCCAGAAATCATGTTTTTAAGGGAAGTTCGCAGGCTATCTATATATTTGCTTGTGAGAATCATGCATTCTCACAGGCTGCATTAAGCTAGAGTGCAGGGGGTTCGCACTGTACTTAACTCTCAGGGTGCGAACATCTTCTAAAGAAGGAAAAAAGATAAAATATCGAACCTTCTAGAAGGGAATCTTCTAGAAGGTTGAGTTGGCATTCGAATGGTTGTCAAATACTGGTTTTCCTGATATATTGGGATCATTCCTATCCAAGTAACTAATCTATCTTCTCCTATATATTGAAGGGAATGCTCATGGAAAAGTTTAGAAGAAAACTAGCAAGAGATTGATTGGAGAATTAGTGGAATATTGTATGAAGGACTGATGCTACATCAACTAGAGACACCAGCAAGGTCATCAAGAGTGGTTGACTTTCTTCATGCATGAGAAAGTGTGTGTGTCAGAGCTAGGAGCCATCGAAAGGAGATCTACGACATCAAGGCTCAGGTTGTAAGTTTCACTTTCAATTAATTCAATACAGTAATGTGTTCCTTTTCCATAAAGATGATGCCACTTTATTACATAACTCCTTGATCATATGTATAGATTAGCTATTGCATATATTGAATTGCTATCACTTCAATTGGCTTGTTCTGTTGTGATCTGAACGACACAAGAGCATTGGAGCGAAGCTTGGAACAACAGAGATCCAAGGAAGGGTTCATAAGGTATGATCACAACCTTTGTCTCTTAGTTCATTCAATAGGCTAAATCTAGGGAAAGAGTATCATTCTGTCTTGTTTTGTTCTAGATCCAGGTGGATCTAGGGAGATGGGTTTGTGTCCGCACTTATGGATTAATCCTGAAACAAAATTGGCGACCATACTGGGGAACTATCCCTTTGTCTTTATGGTTTTTTGAGTTTTCTGTGGCCATTTTCTCTATTTCTCTTATTCTCCTATTTTGCCAGTCTCTGAGTCTTCAGGATATCCTGATAGACTCATTGGGTTCAGAAGCCTGTTTGAATTTTGCTTTCATTTTCAAAATTTTTATTATCTCCAGGAGTTCTCGCATTGTGTCTAACTGCAGCTTGCGAGAACCAGTCAAGTTCACACCCTGCATATAGGGTCCAGTGCGAACACCTCGCACCTTGCTTCAAGGTGGCCTGCGAGAATCCTATCTTCTTGCACTGTGTAACACTGCTTGCCTGCGAGCAAGATTTTTGAAAATTTTGAAATTGAGTTTTGATTTTGTCAACTGCTCAGATCAGTTGCATTGCTTCTTTTAGGATTATTGAATCATTGATTTATACATTTCTTGCTTTTGTTTGCATGCTCAAACAGATTTAGGGTTTCAAGGTTTTTCTTGCCTTGGTAGCTTGACTTTCATTTCTTGGCTCTTATTGGCAATTTCATTCTCTCTATCTTTTGGAATTGAGTGTGTCTGTTTGACTGAGGACCAGTGATTGGTTGAGAGTTAAGTGTTTGGTTTTTTCTCATTTGCTTGTTGGTTCGAAAGAACATTTTTGTTTGCATTGAGAAGACTTTTTGGTTTGGTTTGTTCTTTGTTCTTGCTTTCGTTGAAAGAGTTGATTGGGTTGTTATTGTTTGATTGTTTGTGATTTGATTTTCTTCTCTCTCATTGATATAGTGCGAGTTCTTTCTGGAAAGTGAAAACAATTGTTTTCTTCCATAAAATTGTCTTTGTCATTCACAAAACATTGAAAATCAAATTTTAAGAATTGTTGAAGCTTTGAAAAAGAAAACATAGTACATTGTCATTTGCTGAATGAT
>JZKD02S2155708.1:328735-342480 GCA_000966675.3 Picea glauca
GGGCTCCTTGGAGGGTATACCCACGATTATGTGTGGGAGCTTGCACCAGGGTGTAAGTTCGTTAAGCAGGTCATCAACATAACTTTTCCATCCTAGCCCCGCCCCTTCTCGTCTCGTTGTTGCGACGTTGGATTTCATCACCAACTAGTGGCTTCGGAATTGGAAGGTATCGTTTGCTTGGTGATTGTTTCTTAGATTTTGTTTACTAGTGTGTGTTGTTTGTTTATCGAAGTTAACCTTAAGAGTTTCTTCGCGGATCTTGTCACTTATTTACAATTGCTCCCCCATGACATTCACGTAGAATGCAAGGTTTATCTCCATAGCATCTGGACGATTCTCAACCCCCACCTACTGGTACACCGGAGGGTTCTCCCCATCAGACTGAGGTCCTTGTGGTTACTCCACCACACGGGGAGACAAGTGACGTTCCAGTTGTCACTACACCACCTCCATAGGTAGAATGAACTGACTCTCTAGAGGATTTTTGGATTACCAATACTAGAGAGGACTATCGCATTCGCTGTGGTGAACGACCTATTGTGCGATTACATTCTTCTGACGAATTCGTTGTTACATCTTTTGAATCAACTGTCGGGCCTTCTCACGGTGTAGTAGGCAAAGATCCTTTTTGGTCAGGTGATTTACGACGAGTTCTTTTTGGTACTGAGGCACCTCCGGTCTACGAAGTTAACCCTCCGGTGTCTCCTGAGACAACAACTACACCAGAGACTACTACTTATCATTTTTTCCTTCCTCTCGAGATGGCCCATCTCACGAATACTACGAGTGTCCAAACCGAAACTACCGCAGCTACTCTTGCTCCTATCAATACCCAGCGAATGCCTGAGGTTAACCCAAATTTACCTCTTGGTTACCATGCATTGAATGCTTTGTTGAATGCTTCCAATCCAACACCTCCGCAAACCCCAGCCGGTTCTCCAGGTGGTCCTCATTTTCCTAGGTATGATGTTCCTTGTTTTATTATGACACTCCCACCATTTCCTTCTGGCAATCCTAATCCTAGTGGCATTATCCTGACTGTTGCGACAAACCCGCAGATTCCTGTTGGTGGACAGGGTGGTATGATTCCTTTTTCTTTTCCCGGTCACAACACAGTTACCACTCAACCTACAGTTGGTACACAACTTCCGGGTGGAACTATACCTATAGTAGGGGGACCAACCTCTCCTTTTGGACAAAATATACCTCCTGAATTGGCCCAATATTGGAATCAACTTCTACAGAACTTTCCTCAAAATGATGGGGGTCAGCAAACTGTCCCTGCAGTAGGCCAACCATATCCAGGTGTAACCAATCCTATTTGGGGTTCGGGTCAGACTACTCAACCCCAGGTCCCTGCCCAAACTCAAGGTTACAATCCTTGGGGTTACTACCCTATCCGACCACCATCGAATCAGCCAGGGCTTTCCCTCTATGGACAGTCCGCTTACGGTCCTACTGGTTTGCTGATAGGGATTCCACCCCAAAGCCATCAGTACCTGCAATTAAACCGACAGTTACCCTTTCTTGCTACTTTGGACTTGCCAGATTTGTCTAGGATTCTGAATGATCCTATTCGTCACTCCCCCCAATGGCCTGCTATTCCTGCCAAGCTTCCCTCAGATATTCCGAAATTCGATGGCAAGGCGGAGGAGGATCCAAATAATCATGTGATGACTTTTCATCTGTGGTGTTAATCTAACTCTTTGATGGATGACTCCATTTGCCTACATCTTTTTCAAAGGACTCTTACTGGTTCCACTGCGAAGTGGTACATTGAATTACCATGAGGTTTCTTCTCTGATTTTAACACCCTGGATATGGATTTTCTCACACATTACCAGCTGTCGATCCATTATGATACTGGGACTGAGATTTTAACTTCTTTTAAACAAACATAAGGCAGTCGCATCTCAGATCATATACATGAGTGGAGACGGAGACGACGTCTCATCAAACTGGAACTCCCTGATCATTTACTGGCCGAATGGTTCACGAAATCTTTTGTGAACAAAATTGGTAAAGACATCGCCATGGGTGGTGTTGTTACGGAGGAGCAGGCTATAAGTCGTGCCCAATATCTTGATCTTGTTTATTCACAAACGGGAACGCTTTACGATTTGTTACATGAACTACCCCGTCCTGGTACTTCCATCACTTCAACTACTCCAGCTGCCTCGCATGCAGCTGATGGTGTGATTGGTACTACCCATACCCACTCACATTTTGTTTCAACTACAACCCCTAAATCTACATCTTCTAATGTTCAAAATGCTCCGTCTCCTGCCCCTCCTGCTGGTAAAACCTCTGAGGTGAACATTGTTCAATCTACCCCGGCCGGTAAAGGTAAATCTAAAAACGGAGAGGCAAGAATAAGGGGGGTAAGAATAATAATCCAACCGAACAAACTACAAATTCTCCTGTTGAAGAGCGGGATAAGCACAAACCGTGGTATCCTTGCCTTATCTGTGGTGACGATCACTATACAAAGGATTGTTCTAGATGTGCCGAAGTTTCTAAGTTCCTTCAAGGAACGCCAAATCCACCTACACCGGTTGTCTTGTCTCAACCCTTCCCGTCTCAGAAACAGGCCTCATTGGTTATCCATGACCAACCATCTACTTCTACGACATCATATGTTTTGATGTGCACTGGTGATTCTAAGAAAAACGACGTTGCAATCGTAACTAGAGCTAAAGACTATACTCCTTCTAAGGAGAAGGTTGATGATTTACCTCCTGATCTGGTACAACCCTCTCCACCGAATCCACCTACGAACTGTCCTCTTCATCTCGAATGACCGAGTCTTGATACATTCCTACGACCCCCTAAGGGTGTTGTTCGCAAGTCAGCTTTCAATCCTCATGCTCGTGGGGCCCAGAACTATAGTATTGTGGAAGATCTGGCCCAAGCACCTTCAGCGATGTCTGCCCTTGAAGTCCTTCAATCTTGTCCTGCACAACGAAGGTCTCTGTTGAAAGCTATAGGTGAAATTGATCCTACAGATTCGAATTTGATAGTCTTTGACTTGGATGAACATGTTCCAAGGTTACCCCCTCATCTTGCTTTTCAGATACAAGTTATTGTTGCCGACAAGAACATTTGTCGCATTGTTGTTGATGAGGGGGCCTCTATGTGCGTAATGTCTCTTACTTATTGGAAAGCCATTGGCTCTCCTCCTTTAACGAAATCACAAAATACTCTGAAAGCCTTTAATGGCTCTGGTTTTAAGCCTTACGGTGTTCTTTCATCGTTGCCTGTCACTCTAGAAGGTAAGACAGTCCAAGTTGAAGTGGAAGTTTTCGATGCTCCCTTAGATTATAATCTTCTTCTTGGTCGTAGCTGGATAGATTCTATGCATGCGGTTGTCTCAACACTTTTTTGTGTAGTCTGTTTTCCTCACCAAGGAAAGGTCGTTATGATTGATCAACTTGCCTTCTTTAATTCCGATACTTGCACTGGCAACGTGCTGTTTATAGCTAAAACCCCTCCGAGTTACGAGAATGTTGGAGTTGGTCTTTTAAAAGACTCTTCGTTAATGGGTACTTTTCCCATACCACCACCACCTGATATTCTACGCCCGTCAGTTGCCTCTATTAATATGATTTCCGCTGTGCCTCATGAGCTTTCGGTGTCTTTTGACCCTTGGATAGTCCCTGATCCAAGAGATCATGCTCGTTTCGGCGACGTCATGTCGTTAAGTCCAGTTGAGTCTACTTATCAAGCCATTCAATTGGAAACCCTTTCTGCACCTTCTCTTGACGAGTTGTCTCCTGATCCTTTCCATGTCATCTTTCCCACTGGCGAGATGATCATGTCTGTCATGGCCGGTACACCTTGGGATGTTGGGCATCATCGCTCCATATTGTTTCTGGAACAACACACTCTCGAGAATTATCAACAGATTTCGACTCCGTCGACCGTTGTTGTCATATCGACCGTTCCTGGATCTACACGTGATGTGTTTGTGGAAGGGAACCTCAGTAACATTTCTCCCACGATACCCATTGATATTTCAGTTAAACCTGGGATAGTTGAAAATGTTCACATTGGAGCTTCGTGTTCTCTGGAGGAAATTGTCACTTACACTGCTTTGTTCAAAGAATTTCGTGATATCTTTTCCTGGAGTTACAAAGATATGCCTGGTATCGACACGGCTATCGTCGTGCATGAGATTAAGATGTACCCCGGAGCTAAACCAGTCCGGCAGTGCCTCCGTCTTGTCCATCCACGTAAAGCAGCAGCTATTAAAATCGAAGTTGAAAAACTTCTCAAAGCCGGTTTTATTTATCCCGTGGCTCTGATAGAATGGGTTTCCAACCCTGTATCGATTGATAAGAAAGGTGGTAGTATACGTGTTTGCGTCGATTATCAGGATATTAACAAAACCTATCCGAAAGAAAACTTTCCAACCCCTTTCATTGACCAGATCGTCGATGACTGTGCCGGCAGTGAAATCTTTTACCTCATGGATGGATTCTCCGACTATAATCAGATTAACATCGCTTCTGAGGACCAACATAAAACTGCTTTTATTTGTCCTTAGGGTACTTTCGCTTATAGAAAACTTCCCTTCGGTCTGAAGAATGCAGGTGCAACGTTTCAACGTGCTATGTCTTATGTGTTTCACGATATAAAGCATATCATTCAACCCTATTTGGACGATTTGCCAGCTCATTCTTTACGCCGAGTCGATCACCCCAATCATCTCCGAACAATTTTCGTTCGTTGTCGGTTCTATCGCATTCGTCTAAACCCTCATAAATGTGTCTTTTGCGTAGAGTCTGACCATCTTCTCGGTTTCATTGTTTTACGTCAAGGGATCCGGGTAGATCCTATTAAGGTTGAGGCAATTCTCAATCTTCCTCCTCCTTCTTCACTGCGTCAGTTACAAAGTTTGCAGGGGAAAGAAAACTTTCTTCATCGCTTCATCCCTAATTGGGCCGAAATTACTCGTGGTTTTACACGTCTTCTAAAGAAAGGTTCAGAGTTTGTCTGGGATAAAGTTTCCAACAACGCCTTTGAAGCTTTGAAGTTGTCCCTACAAAAGCTCCACTTCTTTTCCCTCCTGATTATAGTCGGGATTACTTTCTTTATCTTGCCGCTTCCGAGTACACTATCAGCATGGTTCTCATTCAGGAGGATGATGCACACGATGAACATGTTATATATTACTTGATTCGAAGTCTTACTTCCATAGAAATCAAGTACCACCATGTTGAAAAGCTGGCTTTGGCTGCTGTTCAAGTAGTTCAACGTTTTCGCCATTATATTCTCTCCAGGAAAACTACAGTGATTTCACATTGTAACCCCATGCAACATATATTGACATGTCAATTGTTGGGGGGAAAGTACTCCAAGTGGATTTTCATTCTCCAAGAGTTCAACGTGGAATTCGATCATGCCACGTCGAAGAAATCCTTAGTTTTTGCTGAGTTAATTTGTGATTTTCCCCACTCTGCCACGGAAAATGTAGCAGTCGATTCATTACCTGATGAATCGCTTTTCCTTATCAATACTGATGATATTTGGTATGGAGATATCATTATATATCTCCAAGCCCAAACTTTTCGTCCTGCTTTGTCTAGTGTTGAACGACGTCACGTCCGTTATCAAGATCGCCAGTACATTATCCTTGGAGATACTCTTTACCGTCGCGGCATTGACTCTATTTTTTGATGTTGCTTGACTTTTGATGAAGCTGAAAAAGCTTTGAATGAATGCCATTCCGGAGCATGTGGTGGTCATATGTCTGGGTATGCTACTGCCCAAAAAATCTTACGTGCAGGATACTTTTGGCCTTCCTTGTTCAATGATTGCATTACTATTGTTCAGAAGTGCCATGCCTGCCAGACCTATAATCAGAAGATTCGGTCGCATCCTGCTCCCCTTCACCCCGTGGTCTCAGTAGGTCCTTTTTCAAAATGGGGCATTGACTTCATGACATGCCACCCTCACTCGGTCGGGGGGCATGGTTACATTATTGTAGCTGTTGATTATTTTACAAAGTGGGCTGAGGCAATGCCGACCTTCGATAATACTGGGAAGACTGCAGTGTTATTTCTTTTCAACCATATCATAACTCGTTTTGGTGTTCCTCAGGCTATCGTTATCGATCACGGTAGTCATTTTAGGAATTATATGATGTCAGAACTTACGGAGAAGTTGGATCTTCGTCATGATAGCTCAACACCTTATTATCCGCAGGCTAATGGCTAGGTCGAAGCAATCAATAAGGTTCTTATAACTATGATTCGACGGATGATAGGAATACATAAAACCAGCTGGCACATGATGTTGTTTTCATCGTTGTGGGCATATCAGACATCTATTAAATCGGCTATAGGATTCACACCTTTTCGTTTAGTTTATGGCATGGAAGCCATTCTGCCAATAGAATGTGAGATACCTTCTTTGAAGCTAGTTGTAGAACTCTTACCTAATACTTCTGTCAAAGAGGAACGTCTGTTGTATCTGATGCGATTAGACGAGACCCGACGTGATGCCACGTTAGTAATAGAAGCCCAAAAGAAACACGTTAAGGCACAGTATGACAAGCATGTCAAGCCTCGTGTTTTTTCTGAAGGTGATCTTGTTCTTCTGTATGAACAAGATAAAGATGTCCTAGGAGCTGGGAAATTCAAACCGATGTGGCGTGGTCCCTACATTGTTATCAAAGTTTTGGAAAAAGGAGCATATGAGCTAGTGGATTACGACGGTATACCTTTGAGTGAACCCAGAAATGGGTTATACTTGAAGAAGTACTATGCATAAGTGATTTGTGCATTAGTACCTGTATTTTTATGTATCATACTGTGTGTGTGTGTTACTTTAGTTTGCTTTTGACATTACTTGGTCTCTTCCCTTACGTGACGTTGTGTTTGATTGTCAGATGTCGGAGTATTCGCTACCTTATATTGGCTTCGCTGATGGAGCTAGCCGTAGTACTCGGAACCTAGCTTCCGCTGCATGGGCAATCTATGCCCCAACAAATGAGCTCATATCTTTACGAGGTGTATGTCTTGGCCGAGAAACCAACAACATCGTAGAGTATAGCGTCGTTATTGAATTATTGGTTAATGCTATCTCTCTCGGAATTCGTCATTTGGTTCTGCGACTTGAATCACAGCTCGTAGTACTACAACTAAGTAATGTTTATTCTATTCAAAGTCCTACTTTATTAAGGGTATTTTTGTGGATTCGCCTCTTGGAACGGTATTTTGATCACATTGAATATCAGCATATTCCTAGATGTCTTAATACATTAACAGATGCTTTAGCGAATTATGTATTGGACAGACATTTGAACAATTTATAAATCAAACACATTACGATGCACACAATGTAAAGTAAACCGGTAGAAGCCGTGTATATATATATAACGATAAAAAAAGGTTTGTTTTTACAAAATGATTGTCCGAAGACCAAAATATAAAAAATGGAAGCTTATAGCTTCTACATAGTGACATCACGGATGACGTTCACGGTAGCACACTACTGCCCTAGCTACCCTGCGAAGCAATCGGGCCATGGCTGCTGAAACTCCTATAGTATGACGTTGATCACATCATGGGACCTCTTCCAGAGTCATATCTGGAATGTCTGAGGTCAGGCCTTCTAGGTTCTTCTCCACGATCTGGTAATCCTCGACATACTATGGTAAAGCTACTGCTGCAGTTTCTCCTCGTCTCTGAATAGGTAAGCTACCAGCAGGTCAGTATGCTCCAATGTCTATCTTATCAACAAAAAATTGGTGTTAGTCTTTAGATAAATCTATAAAAAAAAACATTTAAATATGTTAAAAATACAAAAACATTTAAAAGATAAAATTGGTGTACTTCTTACCGAGGTCTCCCCACTATGCAACCTCAGGTAGTGCAAGATCTGGATCTCCTCGGAAATCCAACCTGACATATGCATAATCATCAATCATCAGCATCTGGGTCTGAAACCAGTCAAAGAAAACATCGTCATATCTGACGATTGGTCCTGCCACATGTCGGGCCATGAGCCAACACCATTGTAACATCCTCGGATCCCTAGGACCCGAAAACCTCCACTCAGCCTGTAGATGAAGTACAGGGACTCTCTCTAAGAAGAAAGAAACTAACAAAGATCCATATCCAAACTGTTTTATCTCTCCACGCCTGCACTTGGTCAGTTGTTTCTTGATACTGCGCAATACTGCATCAGCCCAGTTAAATACTCGAGGCTCAGTACACTCGATGGTGTACTCAAAATAACTCTGCAATGCCATATGGGGTGCGGCACTTCCATCCATCCGAGCAATAGTGAAGAGAATGGTACAGAGAGTCAAGTCAGTTACTCCCCAGATTGCCACTTTCCCTTTCTTTCTTTCGGCCTCGGGTACACAATATTGGTTGCAGTACTCACTCATTGTCAAACTGCCCCTTCTACTGCCAGTCAAACTGACATAGGACCCTCACTTGGATAACCCGGTCAAGAAATATATGTCCTCAATGTCAATAGCTAATGTGTGAGCTCCAACATTGAAAACTTGCTGGTCCGGATCCCACATTCGGACTAGGTACTCCAGTAATCGAACTTGGGCTCTCATGCCCGGGATACAGAAATATTTCAAGAGACCGCAATCTCTTAAGGTAGCTATGGTGGGAGGGTGATTTTCAACGTTTGTATTATCCTCCTCATGTTCCCGTTCCCACCACTCAAGAACCATACTTGTGGCTATTAACCTGCATAAGAAACATATGAAGATGGTTAATGATCTTAAACATGAAATGAATTTGTTCTATTGGCTAAACGTTTTAAAACTTTTTGAATTTTGCGCTGCTCGTAGGTGCCCTACTACGCATAGTGCGAACTTCTCGCAGGTGCCTTAAGGTCCACCTGCGAGAATGAGTCATTCTCACAAGTCCCATATGGGCCACCTGCGAGAATGCCTCCACACGCATAGGGTTCAAAAAATTAAATTGAAACTGAACTTTTTCCCAATTAAATCAAAATTTTAAACCATGCAAAGATCAGGAATGGAGAGCTTACCAAGATGCTGCTGACGGTTTGTTAAATGATCACCCGTAGCTCCCGGAAATTGACACCGAATGAAGAGGGTAAAATGAGGGTTTTTTGGAACTCAATGGTAAAAGTGTAAAATGATATAGTAAATTTAGTTTTTCATTCATTTTAATTACTTTTTACTATATCAAATGTGGGTCTTTTATGTTGCTTATTATTTAACCCTAATCACTAATGTGAAAATGAGTGAAGTGACTTATAGGTACAAAACATGATGGATTATGGACATTTTTTTCTATGGTGTGGTGTGATTTTGATTGTTTTTGGTTTTGGCATAAAACCTTGAGCGCTTTTTGTCCGTTCTTGCGCTTGTGAAAAACATAAGAACGTGATCGAGCGTCGTTTTATCTCTTTTTCGGAATCGCCGTGGTTATACGAAAAAGGAACCCCCCTGGATTTTTCTTTAAGCTCTTTTCAGACTCTCTAAACAAGAAAAGATTGTCGAGCGATCTTGCTATTTTCACGCTCGTTAAAGTATTTGAAGTATGCGTCCTTCGAGCGATAGTTTAACCCTTTTTTGGTCTCATTGGACTACTATAAGAAAAAGGAACTGAGAGAGTTCTCTTTTAAGTGTTTTTCCAAACTCTATAATCTTGAAAAACCTTCGAGTTTGATATCTCTGGACTCGTTAAATAAACATTGACAGACCCGTAATGGGACTGAACCACTCCTTCCTAGGGTTTGTTAAAAATACTCCGAGGGACTCGTCCGAAGGATGAGCTTACATCAACAAGCATATGTGATCCTCTTCAAGATTGCATAAAAATAAAGAGGTACTTGCCAAAAATGGTGGGGGAAAATTTGGGAAAGGGATATGTTTCATCGTTGAATTGATTGGCAGTAAGTGTCACTCTTGAACATGACACCCCCTATTCATCATTTGAAGTCGGTTTGGGAAATCCATTTGTCTCTCATTCGATTTGCTACAAAATCATTTCATGTGTCGTCTTTGAGTCAATGCTGCCAAATCATTGGTCGTGTCATTCATATGTTCAAGAGAAGTCCACCTATATTGAGTTGGCCATCTGCAGTTATCCATTCTCTCCGTGTCGGCCTTCCTTGTGTCCAAAGTCCAATGGTTGCATGCTCTGTTTCACCTTCAAACTCTGTTACTTATTTCGTGTCATTGATGGAGGATACATCAAGGCCCTCCTGTGACGTGTTTTGTTCCGTCGACTTCAACACATTATCTGGAATCAATACTTAGAAATTATTTAGTACCTTGGAGCTTGCATGCCTCAATGGAAAGTTTCCTCGCTTTCGACAAAAGGGTTTACATCATTGACCCCTGATCAAAATATTCTGTCGGGTGTTCGACATCAACTCATTTATTCATAGTCTATGGATTGTACTTTATTACCTTGGGAGTCATTGACATCAATGGTGATTTCCCTCGCACTTGTTAACGGTTACATCAATGGCTGGTAATCAAGTGGTTTCTACCATGTTTGACTTCGACACATGTAATCACATGGTTAGATTCGTACTTTGGCCGACGATATTGAAGACCCTGGATATTGTCTTTATGATCCAGGTTGCGATGGAGTGTGTATAATTTGCGACACATAGATCCATTGTGTATGTTTCGTGGCTATGTTGTCTTGATTGAAATTTGCCGCATAGATCCACAGTGTATTCAAGTGGCTATGCTATATTTTGACAGCATGGATCCACAGTGTATGATTGGTGGCCATGGCCTTTGTTTATGATGTCATCAGTCTATGATCTGAGTATGGGAATGCCTACCTCAGAGTTGATACACAGGATATTCTGTCGATGCTTGGATGTTTGCAAGTTTCCGATTAGATGTGCTCTTGGTTCTTGACACAGACATGCAGCTTACAAAGTCTATCGACTGTCACTGGTTCCAATCTCAGACTTTGGGGGGCTTTCTGTTATCCATAAATTTGGTTGTCATGATGAAGTGATAATGATGGAGAAACAAGGCTTTTCACTAAGACACTTTCCTGAGAAAAGTTACATTTGTCTGCTTCCAGAAATCATGTTTTTAAGGGAAGTTCGCAGGCTATCTATATATTTGCTTGCGAGAATCATGCATTCTCGCAGGCTGCATTAAGCTGGAGTGCGGGGGGTTCGCACTGTACCTAACTCTCAGGGTGCGAACATCTTCTAAAGAAGGAAAAAAGATAAAATCTCGAACCTTCTAGAAGGGAATATTCTAGAAGGTTGAGTTGGCATTCGAATGGTTGTCAAATACGGGTTTTCCTGATATCTTGGGATCATTCCTATCCAAGTAACTAATCTATATTCTCCTATATATTGAGGGGAATGCTCATGGAAAAGGTTAGAAGCAAACTAGCAAGATATTGATTCGAGAATTAGTGGAATATTGTATGAAGGACTGATGCTATAGCAGCTAGAGACACCAAAAAGGTCATCAAGAGTGGTTGATTTTCTTCATGCATGAGCAAGTGTGTGTGTCAGAGCTAGGAGCCATCGAAAGGAGATCTACTACATCAAGGCTCAGGTTGTAAGTTTCACTTTCAATTAATTCAATACAGTAATGTGTCCCTTTCCCATAAAGATGATGTCACTTTATTACATAACTCCTTGATCATATGTATAGATTAGCTATTGAATATATTGAATTGCTATCACTTCGATTGGTTTGTTCTGTTGTGATCTGAATGGCACAAGAGCATTGGAGCGAAGCTTGGAACAACATAGATCCAAGGAAGCATTCATAAGGTATGATCACAACCTTTGTCGCTTAGTTCATTCAATAGGCTAAATCTAGGGAAAGAGTATCATTCTGTCTTGTTTTGTTCTAGATCCAGGTGGATCTAGGGAGATCGGTTTGTGTCTGCACTTACGGATTAATCCTAAAACACTAGGAGAGTTCCATTGGTAACTAGCTTCCCACTCGACTCAATTTTGGAAATCTTCACTTACTCTTGAACTTTCAGTAAGTGATTTATATCTTCATTATTTTCTTCCTTGTTTTACTTACTCTTGACTAGCAAATTTATTCCTTGCGAGCATATTGTAGGCCCCTCTCACTCATGAAAACTCTTATTAATATAATATATACTCTATAATGTATTGTAACCATTTAGTTATTGAATAATATGTTGAGTGTGAGAGTTTTCTACTAGAAGGGCTTTAGCTAGGAAATCATGTAATCTGGTGCTTTGTTTTTTATTTCATTTATTGTTCATTCTTCTCTCATAGATTAATGTAGGAAGTATTCCACACATTTCCTTCCTTTCATTTTATATCTAAGCCTCATTACCTTAGATACAAGGTGTTAGGGACAAGACTTTTTGATCTAATATTGGTTTGAGATGGAGCTTTTGTAGAATGGACACTTGTTGCACAAAAATGACAAGCACGACAGGACTTGAAATAGAGAGTGAACTTGAATAATGTTTCTTTGGCTCATAACATGCATGGATTTGTGGTTAGATTGATAGATCTATCACTTTCGTATACCTCCTAAGTGCTTGATTCAACTCATTCTTGAGAATATAGAAGTAAGATAAGTACATATTTGAGAAGTACTAATCATGTGCTCGGAGATACAATAATAAGTATTTTTATGGATCTTGGTTTTATATTACATGTTAATGTGCATGTGAATATAAGACCTATTTAGGCACGTATACCCCCAATTTGATGGTTCTCTAGTCTAAAGTCTAGATGTTTAGGTAATAGGGGGCATGTTGTATTCCAAAAACCCAGTTAATAAAATTTGAAGGAGGAGGTGTTTATCCCAAGTCAAGTTTAAAGCGGGGAATGTTGGGTTAATCTTAACTAGGTCTTGACTCTGTCATAAAGTAGTTAATAAATATACCTTGATTTGTTGATCCACTAATACATCTTCTAAACAACACAAAAACCATTAAAACAACAAATTATTATAACCAATCAATATAAATTAATATATATATATATATATATATATATATATATATATAATATTTTAAATTAATAAAATATATCTTATTTTAAAAACTATACATTATAAAAAAAATAAAAATAAAAACTATATACACTACTTGAATGATGATATAAACACAAAATACCTAATCCTATAAATAGATTTATGGATCCTCTACGTCTCCCCGATACATCCAAGCTTTTATTAATAAAATATACCTTGAGTCTATAAACTTTTTAGTTTTTGGCAGTTTTTTGGGATTTTTTCTGTTGTTGCATTTTGGGTGAAATTTGGTGAGTAATGGTTGAATATGTATATTTGAGTGGCTAAGTTTGTATAATCTAAATGCTTCAGAGTTTTTTACTAAGCTAAATCCATTTATATATTCAAAAATGCAATTTAAAAAATAGAAAATAGAGATTTTATCCAAATTTACATGATCTGATCCCTGCCGAAAACCTAATTGAACATTTAGCCAAAAATTCTTAATGTCTTATTGTTTTATTTTTCTGTGTATTCAATGTGTCCTTGCATAGTTTTTATTGACAGTTATGGATGTTGGCTCTAGTAAATAATTGCTGAAAATTTCAGAACCAATGCAGAACACCAAACCAGAAGTGGATGATATAGAAACTAATCGAAAAGTTCAGGAATTAATCAAGAAAATACAGGTAGCTCAATAAAAGTTGGAGAAATCTTTGTTTTATGTAGAATTTATGGAACAAATGCAGGACCCCTCGACTTGAACTGACACGCCCTTACCTATTCAACTTTGCCATATATATATATA
>JZKD02S2155708.1:342499-352520 GCA_000966675.3 Picea glauca
TAGAATGTCCATCCATAAAGCGTTTTTAACTCTTGGTGTCTTATTAGTTTATTGTTCTGGGTATTCATTCTGTCATTGCTTAGTTTTGATTGGCAGTCATGGATACCTTGTATGATGTATGATGTGATACCTTGCAGTCTCTTAAATGTTTTAAATATTGTTTGCTCTTGAATGTTTTAAATATTGTTTGAACTATTAAGAAATCAATGTATATTTTATGTTGATACAAATAGCTATGTATCTACTAGTTTTATTTTGTTCATACAATTACCTTTTTAATATTCATGCTACTTAGAATTAAGAGATGTACCAATGTTTCTTTTGTCTTGGAAGGTTACTTTTGGTTTTATATACTTTAATTTTTATGATATTTTTTTATTAAATAATATCATATGCAAAATCATAGAATACATCAATCTAAAATAAAAATATTATCAATTAAATATTATTATTTGTTTGGTTTTTTTAGATAAATTTGAAACTATGGTGGGTTTTTTCATTTTAGGTTAGGTGCCTTGATAAGTAGTAATACTTATTATTCTCTAGTATATTGAATCAGATTGAAGGCTAGAATTCCTTTCATTTGGTTAATCTTTTTCTTCTAACAATGATAAAATGGAAATCTCCAATTTGACCTTCAATGCCCAACAAACAAATCAACTATAATTATAAGATGTTGAACCCTAATTAAATAAACATGGTTCTCTTACTCTACTTGAGTGTTTGATCTCTTTCATTTTGTATGGAATATCAAGATTTATGTCTCTTATTTTCTTTTACAAGATGACCCATTTGAATAACCTAATGAACCTCAAAATGCAAATAACAAAATTGTGGAGCTTGTCCACTTTCTTTCTTTCATAGAAAGTCCAACTAAACCCAAAAATTTGCTACATAAGACATCATGGACATAGGGTAATGGATCTCCTTTTATACTCTCCTCCTACTCTAGTAATTCTTTACTTTGACAATGACTCTTGAATATAGAACAAACTCATATGCGCATAGGGTAATGTATTTCCTTCTCTATCACTTGAATGACCATCTCCCTTTTCTAACAATGAAAAAATGGAAATCTCCAATTTGGCCTTCAATACCCAACAAACCAATCAACAATCATCATAAGATATTGAACCTTAATTAATTTAGCATGGCACATCTAGTACTCTCATTGAGTGTTTGATCTCTTTCTCAATGTATGGAATATTGAATTCCTATATTACTACAATGCAAGATAGATTTCTCTTATTTTTCTTCACAATATGGCCCATTTGAAAAAACTAATGAACCTCAAAATGCCTTCCTTCTTCATAAGGCCTTGAGAATTCTTGAGGTTTGGTTGCTTTACAAATTTTGGTTTTATTGGCTTTTACTTATATAACATTAATTATAATTGTGTATATATATTAATTAACAATATTTTGGAATGTGTAACTACAAAGTGAGATGGAAGTAACTTTCATTGAATCTTTTACAATTAACAACCCATCAATACAAATATAAATTTTATGCTTTAAATAGAAAAATATTATATATATATATATATATATATATATATATATATATATATATATATATATATATATATTATAATACTACAAAATAAAATAAAAACAAAAATGAGCCACAAACTCTAGCTAGATAAACATTTGATAAAAAATTATGCATGCAACAACGTTCAAATGAAGTAGGAATAAAGTATATATATTAAGCACGTCTTATCTTATATTTAAGTGCATCCCATATTTAATCCTTACCAATTATCCTTGCATGAGATGCCAATACCACATTGGTATTACAAGGACCTTTGCATGACCTTATAAGAAAGGTATTATATTCATTAGTAAAGTTTAATAGTGAAGGAAATACAATTACATTTGAACATGTTATAGATTATGAATGTAAGTTACAATTACTTAATATTGTTCATGTGTATGTTGTTTCCTCTCACCTTTGAAGAAGAAAGAACTTTTGGAATTGGCATAAGATACTGACACCGTCCCATAGAAAAACCAGGTATGTATTTGTGATTATTTTCTTGGATTTTTAATTTCTTAAACTAAAAAGGTGGATCTTGAATTATTTTATTTATGACCCACATTGAAATATTTGTTTTATTATTAATATTTTTTTTAAATACCCTGTGTCAACTCCATGTTAAATGTTGTTCCCGAGTTTAAACTTAAGGCTCGAAGCATAATGTCAAGCATCAAGATATAAGGAAAGTTTTAATGGTTTTTTTTTCTACCTCAATTATGTGAGAATAATTCCTTAAATTAAATTAAAAATATAATAGCTCAAAGGCCATATTTTGTGTCTAAGTTAAAATTAAAAGTATTGAATGTAATGAGTGAAAAACATAAAGCTATTAAACAAAGCAAGACATCAGTTACAAAAGAATATTGCTTTGCTACAGAAGAAGTGTTGAATTTAAAGCAGCTGCAAGAGCCATTCTCCTGGAGAATGGAAAAGACCCTAGCCGAGATCTAGGGCCCCTAGTGCACCCCTGGGGTTCTTGGTCTTGGACCAAACATTCAGTGCCATGGAAAAAGACCCTTGTAATGGCCCCCAGTAGATGACTAGGGTTCTTGGTCTGGGACCAAGTAGCAAAAGACCCTTGTAAGGGCCCCCAGTAGATGACCAGGGTTCTTGGTCTGGGACCAAGCAGTAAAGACCCCTGAGAGGGCCCCCAGTATATGATTGGGGATCTTGGTCTGGGACCAAGCAGTTAAAGTCCATAAATATGTCTAGGGCCCCTGGAAATGTTCTAGGGTACTCATGCCTGGGGCATGGGTTGATCCTTGGTCTTGTACCTTGGTGGATAAGACTCGAGAGATATTCTAGGGCCACCTAGTCTTTGATCAGGTACTTGTTGGTATATGTCCCTCTTTGAAGGTGAGCATGACCACATGAGGGATGTATCCCATATGAAATGAATATAAAATTAAAAAGGTCACTTTGAGAATGAATGGACAAGTATTGCCACCGAGTCACCCTTGTTTGTATTGATTTAGGGTTTTGTATTTTTGCTTTAGGGGTCAATATGAAAATATTAATTAAATGTTTAATTTATAACATGTTTAATTAATATTTATATTAATTAAATATGTTAATTTTATTTATTATTTTAATTATTATCTTTACTGAAACCCCTAGCCTAACCCTTAGCCTTAAGTATAAACAGAGACCTGCCCCTTCTCATTTTTATATACTCTTATGTTATTCCTCTAAGGGTGAGTGGACTTCCTCCCTGTTTGTTGTGGCCTCTCTTGCAACAGTGACTAGTTGCCTAGTGATATTTTCGGCCCTCCTATTCTAGCCAAGTTTCAGTCTTAGAATTATTGCTACCTATTTCTTATTTGAGGAATGATGCAAGGACTGTTTTTATGGTGGAGTAATTTGTGCATTTTAATTCTGAAGTTGTCATAAAGGGTATGTCTGGTTGAGTCGTGGCCTCTCCTATACAGATCTGGCCTCCCTCCATTGGGTTGTGGCCTCTCCTACTCAGATCTAACCTCCCTCCATTGGGTCGTGGCCCCTTATACATAGATCTGGCCTCTACCCTTGATTTGTGGCCTCTCTCTAGAAGATTTGTCCTTGTCCTCTTGAGCCGCATCCTATAGAATGTTTATTCAAGACAGTCGTACCCCTTGGCACAAGGGTTTTTACTTGCTAGAAATTTCTATGTATATAAGGATTTGATCATAGAAATTTTTTGTGTGGTGTCTATGTGTTTTTCTCCTCCTGGTGGCAAGAAATTCTACTCAACTCTTGGCAAGAGATCTATCCTATATGGTAGATCTATGATCTTGATTGTTTTCTGAGCATATATTTCAGTGGCTTTACATCTCTTGTGTGTGTGATGATCTCCTTTAGTGAACAGAGGTAAGACTTCAAGATCTGATCCATATCGGACTTCAAGGTAATTGAATTATCCTTATGCAGGAGCATCATGCAAAGCCAAAGCATGTGCCCAGCCAAAGAAATCGCTGGACGGACGGATGAAAAAAAGGGGCACATTTTTATGAGAACCATTTTTGAATTTTGAAACCAAAAGCATTAATGTAATAGTTAGGAGGAGCGTACTTACATTCATGTCTTGGACATATGAACAGACCTGGGGAAATTATTCCCATTTGTCAATTGTATTAAGGCATTTATACATAATTAATGAAAGTAGGTAGATTTGAATTAAGAGATTAGACAGTTTAGAGAGTAGGAGGGAAAACGGATATAGACACCCTCACCCTTGTATCACTGTATGAGGAACATTATTATCATCAAGAGTTGAAGCAGAGAGATATAGAGAAGAACCCATGTACAGGAGCACTTGAGTTAATATATGAAGATTTGACTCAAATTTCATGGTGTTATGATGTTTATTGTTTACATATGTTGAATGGTATGTTTACAATTGTTTTATTCTCTTTGTTTATGCATTTGTTTCAATGCTATGTTGAATGTGTGATTTCATGTTAAGTATATGTAGTCTGAGAGAGAAAGAGAATGAGTTTCAATTATTTCTCTTCCTGAGAGAGTTCCTGCAAGGAGTGCAGTGAAACGTCTGCAAGGTGTGCATTGATGAAGGTCTAAGTTTTATCTCAAAAATCTCAGCAGGGATACCATTGTTCTCGTTCCAGTAGAAGTGCAGGTGAAGCACTGAATCCGTGCAAGGTGTGCATAGGCTACTTGAAGCCTCAAAATTTACCAACTAAGGTTGAAGAGTGAAGGACTGTTGTTGCCGAGAGTGCACGGAGTCGAAGAGATCAAATACCCAGAGGTATTTGATAGATTGCCGCAAGGAGTGCGTGCAAGAGTCCTTTCGAGGCTTGATTTACAAGAGAAAGCTCAGGAGGGTTGGCACCTTTGAAGTGTTCAAAGTGAGATGAGGTTGAATTCACCTCGCAGAAGTAAGTTCCAATGTAAGAACATTGATTTGTTGCACATAGATTCATTGAGGGGTGAATCGGATGGTCAAAATTCTCCATGGAGGACTCATGAAGTTGTGAGGACCGTAGGATCTAGAGGAGTTGCAGGGTGGATAAGGGTTGGACGAACCCATTAAGTTGGTTCCAAGATTCAACGTCGACCATTGATCGTGGTCAGTTGAGCATCAAATCATTTCGATATTTCATGGTTTGTAAGTCCAGAGTGCAAGCCAAATCCCTTGGTCACTCGAACTTCTGAATCATGAAATGGATTATCATGTGTGAAGACGTGGCGTAGAATTTTTTACGGTTCTGAATTTCGGAGTTTAGCATTTTGGAAGTCCTGATGACAAGGAGTTGGGGCATAGTGGAGTGAAAATCCTGAAGTTGTGAGTCGTGACAGAATTTTGGCATGGAGTTTCGGGATTTCAGAACTTCAGTTGTCGGGAAGCAGAGGAGACAGTGTTTTGGGATCGAGAGTTTCGAACTTCAGGTACCCGGAAGCCTGAAATCACGTGGGCCATCAGATTGAAGGGATACTTATATCCGTTGATCCCGTAAAGGTCCCATTTTCGAGTTTGGGGTTTCGAAGTGGAAGAGGAGCACCTGCCAGAGGTTTGTTCAAGTCCTAAAAGATAGGAAACTTGAGGGACAGGTGGCAAGAATATGCATCAGAGATAGAGGACATCGGAGAAGACAGGTGGTGTACTTGTCACCAGGTGAAGCCAAAACTTCATGACTATTTTAGGGTTTTGGAGGTTGGAGAGCCGGGAGACTTCACATGGCGACGACAGACAGTAAATTTGCGAAGTTCGAAACTCTGAATCGACGAAAGGTCTCGGTCATACTTGTTGGGAAGCCATCTGTGTGAATGCATCAGGGTTTGGTATTTCGATAGTTGGGAAGACAAGAGGTCGGGGTTCTTTGCATTAGAATTCTTGAAGTCGTGAAACGTGACACAACTTTGGAGGAGGACGCAACCAAGAATTTCAGCAATTCGGCATTTTGGGTTTCGGAGGGTTGAGGAGTCAGAAAATTGACAACAGGAGTCGCGAAATCGTGAAACCATAAATCCTGGAAGGAAAAGAAAAACCCCAATCACATATTGTTTGTCAGGAGATTTGGGTTGATGCCTTGTGTTTGATCACGTGGGCATACTTATAAGGACCTATGGAAAACATTGTTTTCTGTGTTTGGGATTCCCTGTGGTGGAATCGAAGAGTCAATTTGACTCAAGGGAAGATTTAGAATGATCCTACGTGGATCTTAGCCAGAGGGTCAGGGGTCTACAATAGTTTGGTATCAGAGCCCAGAACAAATTCTTTGTTTTCTGTAGCAGGGAGAAGGGAGAAAAAAATTTCTTAGCCATGTCGCCGAGAAGAAGAGATAGGCCAATGCCAATGCCTGATCCATCAAGGGAAAGAGAAATGCGAGATTTACGTGCCATGCTTGATGCCATGGAGATAGAACAGAGACGCACAGTCGACGTTGGGGATATCAATGAGGATGAAAGTGAAAATGAAGCTAGGAACGAAGAAGAAGAAGTCACAGTCGAAGATGTTGCAGACGAATGCCTATTTAGGGTTGTTGCTAAGATAGGTGCTAGAGAAAATATTGAGATTCCCATGTATGAGGGAAACTTGGATGTTGAAGAGCTTCTATACTGAATTTGAGCTCTAGACAAATACTTAGACTATGAGGATTTTGAAGAAGACAAGAAAGTCAAACATGTTGTTACTAGACTTAAAGGGCATGCAACACTATGGTGGGATGAACTGCAGGCTGATAGACACTACAAAGGCAAGAATAAAATCAAAAGATGGGATAGAATGGTTGAAAATATGAAAGCCAAATTTGTACCCATGGATTATTAAATCATTCTGTTTTGGAGGATGTAGAATTTGAGACAGAAGTTGGGTTCAGTGAAAGAATACACTGAAGAATTCTACAAGATAAAGATCAGGGTAGGTCATCGGGAAAGTAATGATGAAAAGGTTGCCAGGTACATCAATGGTCTGAGATATGACATTCAATATGATATGAGCATGATGAACCTTCGAACCATAGAGTATACTTATCATATGGCTCTGAAAGCTGAAGAGAAGTTGAGCTGGAAGCAAGGTCAAAGAGGCCGAGGCAGAAATCAAACTAGAGGCAAAACAATTGCCCAAGACAGAACTTAGAAATATAAAGAAGAGGGGAAGAAATATCAACCTCAACATGAGAGAGGGGGAAGCTCACAGAGAGGGTAGTATGTTGATAGAAATACTTTTCCTTGAGCCAGAGGAAGAGGAAGATGCAGAGGCGGCGAAATAAAATGTTTTTTCTGTACAAAGATCGGATATAAATCCTTTGAGTGTCCAGATAAAAAAAAATATGGTGGTGAAACTCACATTGTCGAAGCTCAAGGACATAATGTTGAGGCAAAAGATGCTAAAGGAGGAATATCTTTCATGATGAGGAAAGTTCTCTTGAAGCTAGAGAAGGAGGCGGAGAATCCAGCCCAAAGGAACAGTCTATTTCGAACTGCTTGCAAAACCAAGGACAGGGTATGCAAGGTCATAGTGGACAGCGGTAGCATAGATAATCTTGTATCTACAGAGATGGTAGAAAAGCTGGAGCTAGATACTGTTGCACATCCAAGCCCATATAGAGTTTCATGGCTACAAAAAGGACATGAGGTAAATGTCACTAAACAGTGTTTAGTTGAATTTAAAATAGGAGGATATAAAGATGAAATATTATTTGATGTCATTTGATGCAGGAGCATCGCCAACACATCAAGTGAGCCAGTGCGGAAGCGGAGGACAGCTGGACAAGCCAGCACAAATTTTGAAAACACTTTGGAATTGTTGCGCATATCTTAAATGAGCCATTAAGATGAGGCGCACTTGTATATTGTAAATGGACCTTGAGCGGATAGCTCTCGTCCTTAGTAGGTAGACGAAATTTAAAATAGTTAATGTAAAGTAGATAGAATTTAATTCTAGACTAGACAATGGTAGAGCGCAAGAGGGAAACGGGATATAGACACCCTCATTGTGCATTGTAGCATTATTCAGAAGCATTTGGAGCAAGAAGAAGCAGAGAGATGTGTAAAAACACCCATGTACAGACATTTGAATTAATAGAAAGCTTTTATTCAAATTCATGGTTTGTGTTGTTCTCTGTGTATTGGTGCTAAATGATAGGCTCATGAATGTTTGCTTCCTGTTATACATTTTCTTTTATATGCTGTGTATGTGATTTCATGTATGAATTGAAGTCTGAGAGGGACATGGAATGAGTTTCAATTGTTTCTCTATTTGAGCCAGAGAATTCCTGCAAGGAGTGCAGTTGATGTGTCCGCAAGGAGTGCATTGACAGAGGGTTCAGATATAGATAGTTTTTGTTCTCATTCATCCAGAAGTGTAGTTGTGTACAGAAGCCATACAAGGAGTGCGCAGGTTGGGTAAAAGTCTCAGGGTTGCAAACCTGAGTGAAGCATTTGACATACTGCTGCTGCAGGTGTGCACAGAGTCAAGTGACTTCAACACTTCGACATTGTTGAAGGTTTACCGCAAGGAGTGCATGCAAGAGTTTTCTTGAAGGACTTGAGGTCATGGGGAAAATCTCAGGAGGGATAGGACCTTTGAATTTGTTGAAAGACAATGTAGAAAAGTTGTGCCTTGAAGGTTGGCAAGAAGCATCGCAATTTTTCACGCAGGTGGATAAGTTCTATGGAAGAACACTTAGTCATTTCGTGGATTGCATAAGGAAGAACGAACGGTCGATATCTTCCAGGGAAAATCAGTGAATCACCGTGAGAAGTTGGATTTTGTGGGGGTGAAAGGGGATACTATAGATATTCCCATAGTGTTTAAATCTCAGAAGGGGCAGAGCCGTTGATTCATGCCAGCCAGAGGCGTTGGATTATTCGCAAAATCTCCTATCAGGATTTCGTAAGAAAGGAATCGAAGATTTGGTAACGGGAGTCTCGAAATCACGATACGTGATATCCCGACGGCTACAAGTACAGTGTGGGGCCACAGGAGTTGGTGGTGGACAGGTAGCACACTATATCTGGGTTTGGGAAAATTAAAGTCCCGAAACATTGGACATCAGGATTCGCGATCCCGCGAAGTACGAAAGCCCGATGAGGTGACGTGACCGTTGAAAAATCAAAGATGCGAGCTCATCAAAGTTTCGGCATATCGGGACTCAGGAGTCGTAGAACCGAGTTTCTCGACACCACGAGTGCCGAGATCTCGATAGAGAAAGTCCCGACAAAGGAACGGAAGGGTCAGTTTTGACTCATATCGGGTCTCGGAGATTCGAGAGTCCTACGCTCAATCACTGACCTCGCAAGGTTGTGAAGTTTGATTCCCTGATAAGTAAAGAGAGGGGGAGTCACATAAAGAGATCTGTGGGTGCAGATTTCCCGATAGGGAAATAGAAGGACCGGTTAGTGTTCTTCGGGCTGAGGAAAGAGAAGAGCCTGTGAGCAGGCGTGCCTGCGGGTGTGACACTGCATCAGTTAGGTATCAGAGCTTCAGATTCTTGTCTGTATATTTCAGGCGAGGAAGGCATAAGAGGTAAGGAGTACTCTAATACACAACGTCAAGTGGTATCATAGCTAAGACATATTGTTCTTTTCTTTCTGTAGTAGAGAAGAGGATAATTCTCCATGCCACTAAGGAGAGATAGGCAGTCACATGATCCAGAGGATAGGGAAGTGCAGAGAAGAAGAGGCAGGCAGATAACTGATCCATCCATAGAGGGACAGATGAGAGACCTCCGAGCGAGACTCGAGGACATGGAGACAATGCAAAGACGCACAGCTAGTGCAGGGGATCTGAGTGATTACGATAGTGAAATAGAGGCTGAACGAGAGGAGGAAGTTACAGCTGGAGATGCATCAAATGAGCATTTGATCAAAGATATTGTCAGGATGGGTGCAAGAGCGAAGATGGAAATTCCAGTTTATGAGGGAAACTTAGATGCAGAGGAGCTACTAGATTGGATTAGAGCTCTGGATACTTACTTCGACTACGAAGATGTCGAAGAGGACAAGAAAGTCAAGCATGTTGTTACACGCTTAAAAGGACATGCAA